>WSZQ02089061.1:0-14257 GCA_019419845.2 Weissflogia rhopalogaster | reverse complement strand
CTACCCAAAAAGTAGCCCAACAGAATTGGCGCCGTTTCTCGTTATTTTTCGTACAACAATCGTAAAAAAATTAAGCGAAAAAATAGAAGAGGAAATTATATTATAACTCACATGGCCGAAATAATAAATCAAGAGTTAGAGGACTATAAATTAGTAAGAGTTATGAGCTTGTCCATAAAATATAAAACAATTTTCAGAAAAATTAGGCGGAATAATCTCCCGTTCTGCTGCGCGCACTTTAAAATTCATTCTCCGGATTATGAATTTTCCGCACGGATCTGCACCGCGTCTTAAAATTCAATTTCGTTCATTTACACGTGGATTTATCGCCGCGTTGGCACGAGGAGGTATATGATTGCGCTTTCTTTAGCGGGACGCAAGCGCATTTTTATCCGATTTCGGGCGTGATGAATGCAACGCGTTTGTGTCGCAGTTTGCAATCTCGCGGTGCAAATCGCAAAAATCGCGTCTACTTGGAAGGTGGGTAAATCCAGCCATCGATTGATGCCGCGCCGCGCCAGGCTTACGTGGATTGGAATGGAACGGGATGAGATGTGACAGTGGTGAGCAGTGAAGAAAAGAACGGGATTAGCGGGGAAAGCATGCTCGATTTGATCGGTTCGAACTGGGAAAAATGCTTAAACGTAGAGGAATTTTTCTCATTTGTATGAGATTAGCAATCGACTCCCTTACAATGTATTATTCGAAGTAGAGTAAAGGCAGGAGAGGCAGAAATTTCATCTTAAACAGATTTACATTGAAATGAATTAAAAACTTTCAAGGAAATTCAAAGGAAGTGAATATACCCGAATATAAACGATGCGATGTTTGACAAGGAAGCTCTTGGTATATTCACTATGGAACTTTGTGTTTGTTTATTGCAACATTTTGTCTTTCACCTTTTGTTAATTTAATATAATATGTTGCAACTAGGGTTGGCCTGTGAGAAGTTAGCACAAATTATTTTTTATACTTATAGCTTATGGAACATAAACGATTATTTAATATAACTACTTTTCGGGTGATATTTGTTACGGAGGTTAATCACTTCTCCGAGTGACGGTTATGGCGTCAGTCTGTTTGTCTTTGCTCTGTCTTACTCATACTGGACTGGTACATTCAGTATCCATTATTCGGTCTGAAGCTCCTTGTCACTTTCTACAAAGTGCGTTTGTCACGTGAACAGTGGTGTCGTTCAACTGACGATAATGAATCATATTTGCGTGAATACTTCTCTCATTTGAAATATATATGTGCGTGCCTGACCAGTGGTGGGAACAAAAAAGCATTTGTTTCAGAGATTAAACACCACGAGCCGAATGTGTACACTAACCAGAAATTCGCATCACATCGATGATTGTGAGGTGGAACATGATTGGATGTTGTCTAGTCAACTTCTCTGTACCATAAAAATTAAATAATAAGCTAAGCATTTTCCAAGTTTAACTCTGTATTTTATAGATTAACTTAGTTTATGATAACACTTCTGCGGGCGTCCAGAGACGCACACAATATTTTCCTAAGTCTTTTATGACTCCTCTTACCCATGGTCCTGTGTTGATACCACATTGGTAGAGGAATTTCTTGAAATTGTTATGATTCTGATGAGTTCCCTTACATTTATTATGTTTATATATTGCGCAGGAATATTTCAGGAACCCTGTGCTTGCCTGTGCACAGGATAATTTAACGTGTGCATATCTCCTGCTTCTGATCAATCGGACTTGCCAATTAGAATAAATTTGAGCTTCTATGATATCTCACATACTAGTTCAGGATCAATGAGTTCACTTCCCTATTTTGTAAACTTTGTTGACTTCCAATGTTTGACTTCCACAAGTTCCCAGGTTCCCAGGTATATCCACATTCCTGGGTAGTCAGTGCCCTACTGCCTTGCCACTAGTGATATGATTGGCCTGAGCAATGCCTTCTTGCGTTGATAGCTTTCAAAGTTTTTATGAACGTCGGACTGTCAGCTCAAGTATCTGCAAGGCTGCGTATCCTAACTATATCCCCAAACCAACTTGGTTCCTCCCCCGAAAACAACATCCTAGCATTACATCAGAAGAGATACTGTGATCTGATGAAGGGCATTATAGTTTTTAGTTGACCTTTTGACCCTCAGGTTTATGACGCCTTGATAGAGAGTGAACAGAGTTTTTTTTATGATTCTTTGGTCCTTTATTATTGGCATGAGAATGTGTCTCGGTTGGTGCCGTGGAGGAAGTGAATATTATTGTATGTCGAAGATGTGCGGGATGAGCAACATTTTGCCTATTTTGTATGGTCATTAAATTATTCATGTCCAGGGAACTATTGCGTTTGGAAAAAAGTTATTCTAGCCGTGTTTCCTCACTGTCCAAACAAATGTCTAATATCCACTGATGTGTATAATTCTCTTTTACATCATTTGTCCCTCTGATTTTTCACAGCAATATTCGATGATGTTGATTGAGTATTACCTATGCCTGCTTCGGGCTGCTTGGGAAACCTTGATTATGCTAATCTCCATAATGGTTTTTACGCACCATTGAAAGACAGCTTGAAATATTTTGGTTTGCGACCCATTAAAATCAGTGCATGTTTCGATGCAATTGTATCCTAATTATAAATAATTATGCATATATTTGTTACTATCTACTATTATATTGTAAATATTTGGTCAGAGTAGAATTGTAATATTTCTAAAATTAAATGTAAATTTTTAACAGATTTATACCGAATAAACTATTATGTTTCTCAGAAATAATAGGGAATTTTGAACAGTATTAACAAAATTAATTACAAAATTAGTTGTCCTCTTTCCTGGCCGGACAACAGCTGCTTGAGGGTTATTGTTCGGGGTGTTGTGAGTCTGCACCAACCTCCGGTTGTCAAGATTAACAGAAGGTGCAAATGCTTTTCTATATTAACCTGGGGTCAAGCCAAGTAAAGTAGCGGCATGTTCGATGACTGCTGACTATAGGTCCCGACGGATGTAAAGCAAAATGAATTCTTCTTCTTTTCAACAGTAATAGTCACCAAAATGACAAATTTAATTGAAAAATAATACAATAGGACTAATGACTATAGTTGTCGCTTCGGCAAATCAAATAAACATAAAAACAATGAGCTGGGTAGCATTTATTTAATGCGTTTACGTTATTTGCTAACCATGGGGAGTAATTCGACGCACAGGGCAGACTCACAGCATGCCCTCAAAAGAATATCAGTAAACTAAAATGACTTAAGAATTAAGAGAAGACTATATTAGTATCAAACCTATATTGATTACAATGTAAATTGACCTGCTTTACGAAGAACCTGTCTAACGAGAAACGGAATGATATATTTGTTTAAAACGGAATATATTATACGAGTATCAGTAGATTTTGGCATTTTGCCTCTCCGACACCGAAAAAGGTAATTTTCTTTTCTGTTGCTGTATCATATTCACCTGCAGGACGTGGAAACCTGTCAACAACGATAAATGATTGCGACCAATATACGTCAGATTTGATTCTATTATTATTGTAAAACTCATTTTCATAACGACGCACGGTGCAGACTCACAGCACGCCCTCAAAATATTATCAGTAAACTAAAAAAAATGAATTAAGAACATCTGTGGTCGGACCAGACAATGATAGAGTTAACTGCAGCCACACACTAATTAAAATTATAGTATATTGAACAACGTGCATAGAATATTTAGATAATTTACTAGTTGAGAACTATACCTTAAATATCTGTGAAAATAATAATGAGTAGATTTAGTTTTCTGGTAGCTGTGTAGTAAAAATTGCAGATTATCAAAGAAAAACAACAACCGCGCCGAAGCATGTGTTGGCGCATGAACAGTGCTGCTACGAACACCCTGCCTAAAACTATTTGTTCTACCCGCGCGAATATGACCATGAAAATCGGTACTGGAATGTGTATTTTATACAACAGGAATTGAAACAACTGAAATACAACTGAAATAGAGAAATCTCAACAGGAACCACACATTTTACAAAGGGCAAGAAAATAAAGAAATAGAAACAGTTTACCCAATCCACCAAACAGGCTTTTCGAACTGCAATATAAATTTTAAAATAACCCAATAATTTAGATATTGCAAAACCATTTTTTTTCGCTGAAACTTATTAAGAGCTTGTTTCAAAACATCAATCAAGTTAATGTTTGATTTTTTAAATTTAGCAGTTTTAAATTCGATTGAATTATTACTATTTTATATTTCTCTTTCACTGTTGTTTTATTAAGATTTTCTATACTATTTTACATTTAAACACATCCACTTTTGACCTTTAAATATTGTAATATAGGGGTCGGAAGCCGTTAAGAAAATATATTAATATCAAACCTGTACTGATTATAATGTAAATTGACCTGTTTTATGAAGATCCTGTCTAACGAGAAACGGAACGAAATATTTGTGTGAAACGGAATATATTATACGAGTATCAGTAGATTTTATTGCATTGTATACCGATAAAAACATTTTTGGCATTTTGTCTCTCCGTCACCGAAAAAGGTCATTTCCTTTTCTGTTGCTGTATATTCCGCTGCAATATGTGATAACCTGTCAACAATGGAAAATGATTGGTCCCGCGTTCAATATGCGCCAGATTTTATTATATTATTATTATTATTGTAAAACTCATTTTCATAACAAGTAAAACCTATTTCTGTACTTTACTGTATTAACTTCCAAAATAATTTCTTTACCTTTTTATAAAATTTGACATCAGATACACGTTGAACATCATTTTCGATTTGCCATGTTTGGTGCGAGACTGAAATTCTGGATTTTAATCATGAATCTGTTAATTAAAAATTAATTGATATTAAAATATCTTCTCTCTCGTTCATAATACGTTAATTAATTAGAAGTACAGCTTTGTTCCATAGCAAAATTAATTAATTAATTATATATAAAAAACAACATACATATGAAAATTCATCCTTGTTAATCTTTGATTATTTTTGATTTATTTAACACAAGTTGGTCAAATCTGAGAGTATATTTACATTTTAGTAGTACATAAGCAGGCCTCTCTCTTGGATGCAACTTTTCTTTCTTCCCTGTCTATATCTGTTTATTTGTTGTTTAGCTAACTCCCGCCCAGGGTTAAAAAATGTATATTCATTTATAAAAACGTAGGGCATTAGAAGCCAGGTGCTAATTTAATCTCTGTTTGTATTCTCCTGCTGGTGGGTTTTCCGGTTTTCACGTCTTCCTTATATTTCGGCAGGGCTGCAGATTACGTTACCTTTTTCCAGCTGCAAAACAGACGCCATAATTTCGGTATTAAGCGGGATTTGAGTAATACGTTTAGGGGCATAATTGCGCCGAGCACCATGGTGACGCTGCAAAGCGTTTAAGATTTTCATTTTCATTTTAAGACGCATTCCTATGCTGCAGCCAAGTCTAACCATGAAAAATTTCCAGCAAGGAGATTTTTTTTAATTTACGACTCAGTTTGCGGTGGGGTAAAGTCAACGCACAACACCACGTACTTTTCTTTCCTGGAGGGCAAAAAACGAATTTAAAATTTCTTTATATTTTTAATTGTGTTTTCTATACATATACGCCGCGTTTATTTTTTATTTTAAGGGGGGGGGGGATAAAGTTGGCAGAAGAAAAGGAAAACGTTGTTTAAAATTTAACTGCTTCGCAGTCTTTGTTGACTGTTGACGTAATTTGCATTTGAGATAAGTTCCACGGAGCGATCTTGAGTAGGGTTTCACTTTCCGATCCTCGTCGCAAAAGGGAGAAGATTGACTGCCAATCTCCATAGCTCGTGAGCACACCGGCAAGTCGTTCGCGTGGAAATTACGCGATTTTCGCATGCGTAACTCGCACTAATTTACGACTTGCGCACCTCCACAAAATTCAATCGCGTTTGAATTTAAATTATTTGCAAAGTTTCGCCGACGCGTCTGGGCGTCATTTAACCAGCGCTTTTCTCAAGTTCAAGACAATTTACATAGTAACTTTAACTTGTAATGAAGTAGTAACTTTGTAAAACCTGCACATCTGCACTTTCTTTCTTTTGAATGTTGTATAATATTACTTCAATTATGTTGAAATGACACATTTTATACTTTTTCTTTCTTAAAATGAAATTTCTTATTAAACTAGTAACATATTGAAGAAAATTTGAATTCAATACTCATTGTCGAATAATAAATACCTTGTTGAAGTGCATTATAAAGGTTGATATAGGTTCTAGTGACTGCTTATCTCACAGTCTCAACAACTTCAATCCTTTTGGTGAACTGTTCAGTACTGTAAAAAAGAGGTATTCAAGGAAATTATGGATATTTTGGAATTTTTAAAAATGTAAGATTTCATATATATTCAGTTTTGACCAGATAAACAATATCTTAATTTGTTTTTGAAAACTTTAAACTGCAATCTTAGAAGTTCATAACACAAGTATATAACATATCGATAACAGAAACAGTTAATTGGAAGCTTGTAAAGCAAGAATCCCTTTAACAAAAACAATTGTTTAGAACCGAATAGTTCATAATAATAATTCATAAATATATATGTTAAGGGGAATAAATTGATACTGAACATACTGTTCATAAGACAAATAAAGGTGAAAATCCACCATTGAATTTGAGTTTCGAGTTTATATAAAATGGCATATTTAAGAAGTGATATAATAGAGTTTTGTCTTGTATGGATTGAAATAATTTTATTACCCTGAGAAAATACAATAGTTTAGGAATATATTGTTCATTTCAACATATTCCATATGAACACATGTTCAACTTTATATCTTGATATTTAGAAATCAAAAATTTTAATTCAAATAACTCGTCAAAAAGTGAGAGCAACGCGCACGCTCCTAACAAACGAATCTCGCGAATTATTATGGCTCCATAGTCACGACTAGACTTAACAACAAAAAAATGGCGAAACCCAAGTCTCCGGGTTTTCGGGTTTTGTCAATCTGCGGGTTTATTTTGGTACGGTTTTGTCTGTGAAAGCCCGGGTTTAGAATCCGGACAAAAACTCGCGCCCCCTAGTGTAAAATAAAAAAATATTTTCAGTAATTATTAAAAGTATCTATATAAATAAAAACAAAAAATAGAAACAAAAATTGAGAAAGAGATACATTGAATTACCAGTATTCTCAAAGAGAAGGGTTATTCTCATTTTTCTAAATATGCATTAAATACAATCACAAGTCAACTGGAGGAAAGATTGGAGGCTTCGTTCGGACCGCAATCGCAGGAGCAATTAATCACTATTGTTTTAGTGTCAAGTATCAACAAGCTCCCGAACATTTGCGTTAATTTCGGTTTGATAAACAAAACATTTAGCATCATGTAGTAGTGGGACGCACTCGTGTTGATTTCCGTTTTGAAAACAGAACTTTTAGCATCAACCAGTAGTGGGACGCTGGTATCGGAACCCGATACTGTCAAGATAAGCTAATTCTAGTATAGAAACCGAAACTTTTAAGAAAATCCGAGTTAATCCCTTAAAAGTAAAAGCCCGGTTTAACCCGAAAACCGAGTAACCCGGAATTATCGGGTACCCTTGACATGTCTAGCCACGATCATAAGGTCCCTGGTTTGATTACCAGCGACATAAAGCAAATTTAATTCATCTTATTACTAGCATTAGTCTAATATGCTTAATTACATTCCAAAAGTAGTAATAGTAGATCATGCACGGTAAATCAAACAAAAAAATAATCCTTTTTAATTAAAAATATTAATTGTATTAGTCTAATTTTTTTTAAATTAATAATAAAATGACAACCGTATTCGAAAAATTAATAATAACTTTAATTTACGTGCTTTACGATTATTTTATAACGCGACAGCGCATTTTAACACAAATATCTCGCAAATTAGACCCAATCAACTTTTTTAAATATGGTATTCGTGTTTAAATATGATACGATTTTAGTTGCAAAATGGTTTATAATCATGCATCTTATCGAAACCACTTTAATAGTCTAATAGTCCGTCAGAAAAATGCACCTTGTGATTCTAAGCAACATATCTGACATTTATCTAACATGATAGAAGAAACGAAGAAATATCGTTGTTTACTGAGCAAAATTCTACGTTTTTCCGGCGCATTTTCGGTTGACGGGGAAAATGGCAAATGTAAAATGGCAGTGCGCGTGGGCATCGATTGCAATAAAATATTCATACACGTCGTAATGCCGTATGAACACGAACGGCATGAGAAACACACTTATATTTCAGCCGCATTTTATATTTTCAAAAATATAATACCTAAACTTGACATGTTCAAAAGTACAATAAGGAAAACGGCGAGGGAAAAACACCCCAGAAAATATAAAACGAGCGGAACATCAATATAAATGTTTATAACATCTCTTTGTTATTGTATTTATATTATTCATGCTTTCCATAACAAGTTATAAGCGAAGAATGCGAAAAAAAAGTGGAATAAATGTAATTTTTCATCGTTAATGAATTAATTGAATAAAGGATATTCGCGAATAAAATTAAATTCCACCATCATCGATATTTGATATTAATTATAATATATACATGCCTGTCAATTGCTAAGTGCACTCATGCACAAATGCCAAAAAGTTGCCAAAATGTAAATTAATTCTAATTAAACGCGTTTTCTTTTTTAATACTATCTGACAATATTCATTAGATGGTGTTCTTTTAATTAAAATATGTACAAAAAAAAATAGCAAAATAATATTTAATTTCCTCTTTATGCACTTTGTGTAATTGTCAAAAATTGACATTTCATAACATTTCCGATATGCCGATAAGCAAATTGAAAATGGAACGGATTACGATCGATTTAACAGTTCATTAAAATACGTTAAGCGTATTTTACATTTCAATCAAACATGTATTTACGTGGATTATTTTGTGATTTAATTTGCTAATGCAGAGCAAAATGTGTAAAGCCTGCAGAAGCATAAAATTACGTGAATATACTAGTTGTACGAAAACTACCGCTAGCATTGCACATTTCTATCAATATTATTTTCCGTTGCTCTTTCAAGCGCACAATCTGCAAACGTTTCCCTGCCCATTGTCGAAGTTCTACTTGTTCCATTTTCAGGGAAGATGTTCTTTCATGGAGAACCAGATGTTTGTATAGGACATGTATTCAGTTGGCATTCAAAGACAAGATCGCCATCGCGCACCGCTGAAAATTGAATCCAAATAAGAGTTTTTGACATCAACATGCTATTGGCGCGACAACAATACATCGAATCTTGTCCGGTTTGTTGGTCATTTTACAAAGTGAGTCGTAACGTCTGGATAACTAGTTCTGGAATTTGGAAGAAAATTAGTGAGATTTTCTAAGATTTAGTTGGAATGTATCGCATTCTAGAATAAAATAATGAAACTGTAAGAAACTTTAACGATTGGTTTCGTAAATTTTTGAAAACGTGTCAATCGAGAGGACTTTTAATCGACATTGCTATAAAATAGCGAGAATTCGTTTTATTTTCATAAAACATTTCGAAAATGAGGCCAATATATAAGATATATATAGATTTAATTAAATAACATTCGTTGAAGTGATTTTCGATGAAATGCCCTCGCATTTACATTCCTGCTTTTCTTCCAAACGGTCTAGGTATCAATTGAGACAAACACTTGTAAATAAAAATCAAGGCGTGATGAAGGAAATAATTCTAATTTAAACTGAAAAACTATGCACCATTGAGAAAAACATTAGAACGTTTTTGTTTCCCATTTTTGTACTTTAAAGGAAGCAGATTTAAAATAAACAAATATATATAGCTTCCATTAATTTAACTCTTACAATATTTAGTTTTTATTCAAAAGCAATATCCGCGCCACTGAAAATTGAATCAAAATAACATTTTTTACATCAAAATGAGTCTGGTGCGACAACAATTGATCGAATCTTGTCCGACTTGTTGGGGTCCTTAGTAGAAACGTCAGGATATCTAGATCTGGTAATTGAACTAGAATTTGTCAGGAACCGATGAAGATTGTTGCATTATTCCAGACACCCGGCGATGTTTTCCATATTGGAAACAATGAAATCAGATATTGCGTCATGTCGTGCATCTGTTGTTTTGCAGAATTAAATGTTTATTCAGACCAGGCGATGGTGCCACGGCAGATTATCGACTCCTTATCTTTCGCAGAACTGAAGGTGTATGTCGCACTTGCAGTTCCTAAGATTTGAAACATCATACCGCACCTGTAGGCGATAATCCGGCGGCGAAACCTGCCACACGCAGCTTCGCGTGGCATGACGGAGGAGGCGGAGACATTTATAATTGTAATTTGGTTCGTAAGATTTTTACTTGAATAAAATCAATCTTTCAAGTGTATTCGCTCTTCCACTTGTGTCTACCTACAGATAGCGGATAGGTGTCGACTTGCCGTCCTCTGAAAATATTATCTTTCCTTGTTCTTAACAGAATTAGTCAGATTTTCTTAAAGTTTAGCTACATTTAAAAAAAAAAAAGGATAAAACACTAAAACTATAATAATCAATCGTTAAAGATTATTATAGTTTTAGTGTTTTATACTTTTTTTTTGAAAAAAATGTACTTACTAAAATGTAGAAAGCAAGTCTATCGTGTGGTCATTGAATCGACGTTATTATAAATAGCCAGAATTTGTAATTGTCATCAAACATTTCGAGATTGTATCCTGTTTTCTTCAATTCGATCAAGGTAACAATTGAGACAAATACATGTAAATGAAAATCAATGCAAAAGAAAGGAAATAATAGTAATTGATACAAAAACAAAACTACACTACATTGAAAAACAGCATTGCAACGAGTTTGTTCAGTTGGCATTCAAACATAAGATCACCCTGGCACAAAGGTGAAGAATTAAGGCAAATAATACTTTTTGACATCGACATGCATCTGGCGTGACAACAATAGGTTGAATTTTATCCGGTTAGTTTTTCACACTTAATGGAAATATCGGTATAACTATTTCCGGTATTTGTAAAAAAAATCACTGAAATTTTCTAATGATTTAGTTGGTGTTTTTCACTATATAGAATAAAACACTATAACTATAATATATTATAAGCGATTGACTTGGTAAATTTGTGTGCTTATCCATTGAGAAGATATTCAATCGACATTGTTATAAAATAGTCAGAATGTATTTAATTGTCATAAAGCATCAAAATTGTGGCCATTTATATTCAATATGTGGTATATTTATATTCATTAAAACGCCACTTGGTAAAGTGGCTTTCGACAAAATGTCCCGCTTTTATATTATATTATTTTTCTTCCAATTGGTCGAGGTAACAATTGATACACAAATTTTGCAAATGAAAACCAAGGCAAGGGGAAGGAAATAATAGTAATTGAAACGGAAAACTACACAACATTGACAAAAACTTTACAACATTTTTGTTCGTTATTTTTTAACTCGCTTTATTTTATCCCAACATAACTTCCTCTAGCACTAATTCTCCATTTAGTTTAAATTGGAAAATGGTATTTTCTAGACCGGAACTTTTCCACACCTGGAATTAACATTGTTATGTAACAAATGAAGAGACAAATCCGTGTGAAGTAATTAAAACTAGCTCATGTAGTACTATTGAAAAATACGTTTAAAATTTTTATTAATCCCTTAAGAAAAGCATTGCGGCGTTACAAATAACCTGCTAATTTTTTTAGCCATTTTTTAACCAGTTTTTCAAAGGTGGTTCCAAATTTCAAGACAAATTATATATTTATATACTGTAGCTAGTTCGTACAGCTCTTCGAATTGAATTTTATGCTTTTCTGTCACACAGAGATACAGAGAGATCACTGATGTTTTGACATTAATGATCCCTCCACTTAAAAGAGTCTCACCTGAATGGATCTCGCCTTTCAAAAGGGTGTTTCCAAATCAATTATCTATTTCGGTATTTAGACACACCGTTTATTGATGAATTATTGATTAATTTTATAAATGGTCCACCTGGGCAACCTAGTGGTAGAGTCTCGGCTTACCACGTGAGAGGACGGGTTCGATTCCCCGAGGTGGGCGATCCACCTGCGGAATATTATTCACCCATAACATACCACAAATACTTACAACATTAAAACATTCATCATATTCAACATTCAACTCTCAACAAACACAAAAATTGTAATCACACAAAGTAATATGTAAAAACACGGCAGAAAAACCTCAGAGTTGATAGCCTATAAAATATATACATTTTTTTATAAATGTTTAATGGAATAATTTTTGGTACAATTAGATCCATCCTTCATTTTACTAAATTAATGTCACTTATGCCTCAGCGGAGTGCGTGACATTCTTGTTAAAACGTTGCATCGCTTGCATAAGGATTCAAACCTCAGGGACGGTATAAATTAAGATATCCAAAATTTCCGGAATTTGATGACTTGGGTGATCGGTGTTTTTTACGAAGATATAATTCGTAAAAAAAAACACTTGGAAAGAATCCGCATCCGGGCGTGTCGTTCGCGAGACTGGATCAGATCGGTTGAAAACTAGTAGTAGATAAACTTTTATTTTTGGCATTTAACAATTTCCTTACAAAAAGCATTCACTAGTAGACATTCACATTACATTAAAAAAAATCAACATTAATTGAAAACAAACGGCTCTTGGTTAAAATAGGATGAGAACCATTATTAATATTTCTAAAGGAACTACGAAATATAAGAAGAAAGTATTTCTATCTTGAATTATTATTATATAATAACATATGTAAATGCGAGTTAGCAACTTGTTTTAAAATTATTTCCCCGAGATTTGTCAAGGTCCCGAGGACCTATCCAAAAGGGGCTTTGTTGGGTTAACACAAATAACTTGGTTCGAGACACGTCGACAGGAAAGGTTAAAATGTACATACACGGTGCAGTGCTGGATTAAAAAAGTAGCACCAATGTAGCAGGCAAATCACCCGGACAGCACAGTTGGTAGTGCTTCGATCTACCGTGCAGGCGGACGGGGTTCGAGTCCCCGGGATGGGCACCCACAAGTGTGAATTAATTTATTATATTAACTCATACTAAATTCACACTAAAAAAATTCACACTACAAATCTTCAATTAAATTTCCACATTATTAATCAAGAATCACATCATAAAAAGATGCACCATTCAATACACTCCATGATGTCAATGCATTCTGTGCACATATCAACATGGCAAAACATCAACACGGAGAAAAAAAAACATCAACAACATCACCTTCATCACAACATCAAAATAACAATAACCAAAAATTGTAAACTTCACATATATACGTACCATGTACTAAGAAAAAAACAATAAAAACACCACTTGTATATAAAAACGGCTGAAGGACCAGTTAGGTCGGTGGCCAGGTCCGCGGACCAAATACAATATTATTTTGTAGCAGGCAATAGAGTAGGGGTTGCTGAGTATGAGCTAATAAGCGTGCGCTGGCAACCAATCCCAATATACAAATCCCAAAAAGCACTTACTATCAGGTACTTACTGTATCGGGTTCACTTGTAATCTGAGGAAAACAACTGAAAAATGGTTGGTCCCGGGACTTTACTTGCCCTCAAATATTCAAATTTAATGTTAGCAATAATGATTTCAGCTTATAGCCGGGTTTAAATGGTGAATTGTAATTAACTATTGACGATTAGTTTCGTGAGTTTATATAAGCCATTTCATAGAAGGAATATATAATCAGAGTGCATTTAATTATTATGTTCATATATATGGATAATATTGCCGCCCAAATAATTAGAACAATTTCAATTATATAAGGTGACTTTCGATGAAATGTCCAGGAATCACATTTGTTTTAATCGATGAGCGGTAAGAACTGCGGAATTATTCTGGGGCAACCATTTATGCTCACAGCAAGGTTTAAACATTGAAATGCTAATTTTCTATTAACGATTAGCTTGGAGAGCTTATTAGTGAGCCATTTCTCCGAAGGAACATTTAATCTAATTGATGAAGTCGACTGTCGGTTGTTGATAAAACATGTTGTATAATTTGGTACAGAAAAAGAAACACTTTTGAAACACTGTTTTAAAAAATATGTAGATTCGTACGCAAATAAATCTACATATTTTGTAAAACAGTGTTTTAAAAGTGTTTCTTTTTCTGTACCAAATTGAACATTTAATCGAAATAGTTTTAAAATTGTTAGAATTTATTTAACTCTTAGTCTGTTTCTAATTTTGTTACTAAAATGAAAATAAATAATTCATCAACAAATTACAATTTCTATAAATCTAGAAAACTATTATAGTTCCTGAAATAGTAAAAATTTAA
>WSZQ02089050.1:0-14260 GCA_019419845.2 Weissflogia rhopalogaster | reverse complement strand
ATCAGTAATAGAGGAACATTTAGTAATGGTAGATCTCTGATATTCATAAACAATTTCATCGAATATTCCACCTCATTTATGAAAAGATTTATTATATGTTACAATACATCTTGATACTAAGGAAATATGAGTTTGTATTACGTTTATTGTTTTATAGCCTTTTAGTTTAATTCATATGGTTGGTTTCTGAGCTTTACGCAGCCTAAATTGGTTTTCTTCAAAAGAAAAATTGCGCCCTATGAACATAAAGTATCTAAGGGCACCCGACAGCCTTTAACCGCAACTGCTCTAGTACCGAAATGGGCTTTACGCCTCATTTCAAACAGATACATTTATTTGAAGAAAAAATAAAGCAAACAAAGTATCTTTTATTTCGTTACTGTTTACATCTAGGTCTGATGTAAACAGTAACCTACTAATTACCAACATACAATGTGTACAGAAACTTATTCATAAAATCTTTATATTCCTCGCTCAACCAATATTTCAAAATTGTACGAACAATAACAAAATATTTGCACAGTTTTATCAGTGATTTTTTTAACAAACTCAGGTAATTTAGTTAATTAAAGTACCTGGAATTCACTCAGGAATCACTATATTTAGAGTAGATTACTTTGACGTAAACTCCGATATACTCTACTTGAATATATATTTTTGGTAAAATATATACTTGAACTGCGTTATAACGGAATACGTGACACGACGATCACTAATAAACACTTAACACTAAAATTTTGATAATAACAAATTAAACTATAAAAGCCAGCAACTCGTTCGGTTGTAATCAGTCAGTGATCGCACTATCTCAGCAACGGTCGCAGTCAATAACGGTTCGTTATGAATACACTGATAATCGCTGCTATTTTCTCTCTACTGGTTTGCACCAATGCGGAACCTCCAGGAAATCAAACGAAAGCGCAATTGGCCCGCCATGTCATGCACAGAGTTGGTACGTTTTCATTTTTTATTTCATTTTTTATATTCGTTATGTTTGCGTAATGTTTAGAATTATAAATATTTTTATTTAGTAGCTGGCTTTTAGTCTGGTAGCAATGATTTAAAATTTTGCACTTTTTTAGATTGGATTTCTCTTGGTACTCTGTCCAGTACCAAAGAAATCAAGGGCTATCCTATGGTGAATGTCTGGTCGACAGCCGATGCTAATACAGGTATTCCTTATCTCTTTATCACTGACCTGGATATGTCTGGGATGGACATCAACGAGGATTCGCGCTGCAGTATTATGGCTACACTTGCTGACGTTGAATGCGACAAGCAAAATTTGGACCCACAGGATCCACGCTGTGCGCGTCTGGTTCTCACTGGACGTGTCGTCAAAGTAACTGACGAGGAAGAGTTAAAGGTTGCTAAGGCTGCTTTGTTTGAGAAACATCCGATTATGTCTTACTGGGAGAAAGGTAAGGTCCTTCGTTTCCATGGTTTAGATGAAATGAAATTAATTGGTGTTTTTGTAGTACATGACTTCTACGTTGTTAAAATGGATATTGAACGTGTTTTTTATTTGGGATGGTTTGGTGGTCCTGATATTATTTCTCCTTCCGAATATCTCAATACGGTGGTTTAGAGCACATAAACTATGAATACACTGACATTTTTATCTAGTGTATATATAGCAATAAATGAAATTACGTTTTTATTTAAAATTAGTATACTTCGTCAGATCACTGCAGTTAAGCAACGTCGGACGTAGCTAGGCGTTGAATGGATGACCACTTGGTCTCGCCACTCAACAAGCAGCTGCGGCGCCGTCCGCGAACTCCTGATTTCGCGGTAAAAACGTGAACGAAGATTGGGCGATTCGCTTGCAAGGGTCCCCGAAAAAAAAAACCCATATGCGAAATAGTACAGAGCAGTTCCATCAGTAGCGAGACCGGGTCGGGCCGAGTGAAAGTTACTAATCCCTTACACCACTATGGTAGGAAAGGTTGTAAAATAAAAAAAAAAGATTTTTTGTATGACATTCTAGCGCCAATAGCTCTTGAAATAACAATAAGCCAAACCACAGCTCATGTGCCCTTTTTCGCTTATTTATATTGTAGCGATTTATTCGCAGTGTAAATATTTTCCATGTTGTAAACAATTTCGATAATTTTAAATATCTTTAGGAATAGAAATGTACTTCTTCTAGGACTCTTATTTTCACATTTTCCATACTTTTGTTATTCGTGTTTCTACCTGCGTAGCCTTCGTAGAAAACCCAAAACAGCTTTCGCTTTCATTCCTATTCATTCACTCTTACTTACTCTTACCTACTCTACACCCTTTCTTAATTCTGTAAAACAGCAGATGCACGGCATGACGCAATATTTATCATTGTTCCCAACATGGAAAACATCGCCGGGTGTCTGGAATAATGCAACAATCTTCATCGGTTCCCGACAACCAGGTTAGGATTGAATTCTTAGGGGTACCTTCCGGATACCTTAATCGGGAGAACCACTGAAGGAACGATAGGCCGCGTTGGGTCCGGTTCATCAAAGGAGAGCAATGTCGAGACTCAACTCTGTTGCAGAAGTGATGTTCTCAAGAACAGTATGGACCAGACTTCCCGAACCATAACCCGCTATGACCTTCAGGAAGTCGGATATAATTACCGTTCTGGGAAGGAGTATGTGGCGAGCATACAGAGTTGCTTGCTCATACACTTCTGTTCTAAAACTAGAACAATATGGTGGGAGCATCCATGAACATCCCTCCTCATCACACCCGAAGGCGGAACCAACCCTATTCACAGATTTGCAACCATCTGTGCAGATGTGACTCCAGACTGAGATGTGACTCAACAGATCAAGAAAGTGAAATATTAGATTGGATGGAGTTGTTTACTTCCTCGAAAAATGGCGCAGAATGCCCTCCTGCAGAGGATCTGTTAAGTACTCCTTATTAACAATAACTATGTATAAATTTGGTTGCCTACATTATCCACTCACGCTGTAAAAATTAAACAAAATCCCACCTGACTTCGTGTGAATTACAAAGCTAAACAAATTACCAAACCTAGAAAATACTGTCATGGGCATATCCGAGCCATCTATCTACGTGTATGTCGCTGGTTGTCGTAAACTACGCAACGTGATGAGACCGGCACTAATTAAGCCCAATATGCGCGCGCGCATCAAAAAAGTTCAGGGCAGCGTAAGTCGGAGCAGCGCAGCAGGCGTGCTGTAGTACTGCATACCTTCGTATGTGTGCGGCTGTATCACCGCTCGATTACACGTGCTGGATGTGTATATGTGCGATGCTGCAGTTGCGCGTCGTCACCAAACATAGCACATTCTCAACATTCCCATGTTTACCAACGCGGTCGTTTAGTGTGCCACCAACAAAATAGTGTCTAATTCATTGTCGCCTGCTCTCGAAACAAATTTCACGGTGGTATCGCGAATTTAACGTATCTAATTGCAAATAGGTAGCCTAAGAGTGCGGTGAGTGTCCTGCTGAGTGTCCAACACAGTGATTTTGACAGCTACTAGCTACTTAAGTCAATTCAGACTACGCATCTTGGAACTGCCTCAATCCAGTTGGATTCCAATAAGAAAGCGAAGATATTTGAACATTAAACAATGACTATTCAAAACAATTAACAATTCGACAAGGAATTTTAACAAAGAAGAGTTTACCGAGAAGAATTACTGATTTTTTTATGTAAAAAAGAGGCAGGTTGATATACCAAGTGTTAACATAATAATTAACAGTTAATTTTTAATAAAAAATCGAGAGTGTAAAAATTACTTATTAAGCTTATCTCTCTTGAAAACTACCTGTCTTCCTCGAATAAAATAAAACACAATTATTTTATGAGGATTTTCCATATGACAATATTGTAAATGGTGTATAACGTAATAAACCAAGTGTGGTGAAAAAAGTAGTGATAAAATAGTGATAGATGTACTGTGCACTTTGATACCACGTTGACTCAGCCTATTGCGCTTAGAAAAGTCAACACTGAGCAGAAACATTTGACCAATTGTACGCGCAGGTCTTCCGGGTGGACAAGTGTCGTTCGAATCACGCCTGTTGATTGGCCGGTGGGTGAGTAGACGTCACGTGTGTGGTGGTGAATTCGCGCGAATGACGCGTGCGTATTACCCGCGCGGAATTCCAATCAGCACCGCCGGACTTTGCGCGATCCGATGATGGCTGGTTGATAACAAATCCGCACAGCCGGCGAGGCTGGCGTGCAACAAAACATTCCCGGCATTCTTTGCAAGCTGCAATGAGCGTCAGCGAAGTTCACCCGCCACCACATACTACCCCCGACAATAACACCCCCGCCAAAGATATGGAAGACTTAGTTGATATCAGTGAAAGTGATCCCCACAATAAACAATCGCAGGATGATGCAGGTAGGTTTGTTTGGTATAAGGAATGTATTTAATCTATCTGATCTCTGTAGAATTGTAAGAGGTTCATATACAACCCGTCTACATATAAATTTGTCGATTTGCTTTTTTATTGATAATATTTGTAGCACTGTCAACTATCTTAACAGTCCTATCTTGACCAGTTTTAATGTTTTTGTTTGATTTGAATTTACTGATCTAAATATGCTGGGAATATAAGGAAGGTTTTTAGTAGGTTTGGTTGGCATCACTGCTTTTGGTATTCAATATTTCTGTTTGGTAGAAACCTTTTTAATTGTTAATATAAAAATGCTAGGAATTTCTAGGATATTATATAAGGCTTTTTAAGTGGTTAGGTTGGTATCACTGAATTTGGTAGCACTGTTAAGATGGTCACAAGTTTTAATGTTTTTGTTTGATTTGATTTTGTTGATCTAAGTATGTTAGAAATATGAGGGAAGTTTTTGGTCAGTTTGGTTGGTATCTATGCTTTCGATAGATCTGTCACCATTCTCACCAGTTTCAAAGTATCTCTTGGTGTCAACATTGGCACCAGTTTTAATATTTCTGTTTGGTCAAACCTTGTTAATCTAAATATGCTAGGAATACAGGAAAACAACAACAGATTTTTAGTGGTTTATGTTGGTATTCCTGAATTTGGCAGAACTGCCCCAATTGTCACCAGTTGTATTTCTCTTTACTCACAACATTACTCTTCATTTGAATATTATAGGAACATATAACAATCCAGGAATGTGTCCTTTTATTGATTTTAGTTGGTATCACTGCTTCTACTAGCACCACCAACAATGTCACTATTCTTAAGAGCATTAACCTGCAATATCTTCAATCAATATTGATGTAGACGTTGTAGCTTGTTGCGGCTAGTTGGGTTCAATTATTTTTAAACATCTGTATTCACTTCTCCTCGTATATGGTATGTCGCATACAGCTGGATATTAATAGTTACCAGTGATAACATTCCACTGCAGTTATAATATAGCGATAATGAATGATTACCGTATTTACATTGTAAATGCGGTTCTGTATCTGACATGTCCGTACGTAGACGCGTTGAGGTTAAATTTAAATGTTCCCCACGTTCGCCAGTGTTCGTTTCGTTCGTTTTGTGTATCGTTCGCAAAGAGGTTATGACCCAAACGGCTCCGTTTTTATCCATTTTTATCGACGCTCAATGGAAATTTATTCAAGTGTACACACATATCTATATTGTGTTAATACGGTGATTATTTCGGTATCGCTCATAATAAAATATTAAGTTCTAGATAACAGTAGTTAAGTAAATATCGTTTATTGAACGTTGGCAACCAAATGCTCATGGGACAAGCGAGTCAATAAAGTTGCCTACGTTGGGAAGTAATAGATAAATATATGCGTCATGATTTGTGCATCGCAAATCAAATAGATGTTGGGCATTTTATGCCTTGTTCTGCTCTTGTTTTGTCTGGGGAATGAAGCGCATGTTTAAACGTTTAAATTAATGCACATTCTAAGCGTGCATCGATTAATTAGTCAATGTTTTGCATTTGCTAGTTTCATATTGTTGATGTTTGGGTAGCGAGGCGGTGAGCGTATGCGCATAATAATTTCGTATGATTTCATCGCGGTTTGTTTGAAAATGGCCGCCGCGGCGGGCTGGAAAACCGGCAACGGGCGGTTAGGGGTTATCGGAACGCGTGAACCGCGGCCGTATGGATCCCGGATACGACGCTTGACTTTGCTTAAAATTATTGTAAGCATGCGTGATTTACGGCAGGCTGAATACGTCCAGGCATGCAAGACACACGGAGGGACATTGATTACGGTTGATTATGGTGGCGGATTCAAGTTGTTACTGCATTTATAGGAGATTTAAGTTTTCAGGAGTGGATTTAGTGGATTTTTGAGATACTGTCTTAGTTATTGTTGTTGTTAATTTACTTCTTGTGAGAAGAAGACATGTGAAGGGTGATGATTTTATTTTCATATTGTGTGCACTCAGAAAAAAAGGTCGAGTTGCACTTTTGCGGGGATGACACTGTTGCCATCTTCACTCGCCAACATTGGCGCAGAAGGCGCTATATTCAAAATATTAAAAGGGGATCAAACCAACATAACTAGCGTAATTACGCTGATCACTGACATTCATCATGCGTTCCGCATAGTTTTTTACCAGAAGCTTATTTTTGTAAGCCGGGTGAGGGAACGGGGGGAAAGAAGAAAAATATCATTAACAGTACTTTTGGCATAAAAGTCTAGCAAAAAATCGTGTCTGGTTTTGACTATACAACTGAAGTAAAACCAACAAGGGGTGTGTACGAATTGTCCAACACCAATTTGACTGAAATTTTTGTACGTGAACATAGATATCATTTCGGTTATTGGGATTTTTCGTTTTGTGACGTTTGGCCAGAAGAAAATGCCAGAGAGAAATCAAAATTAAACATCTTATCGATACGCCGTCGTGGCGTAATTGTCTGTTTTTTCTGACCAAACGCCGTAGAGCGCCAAAACTATTTCAATATATGAACTTCACGTATAAAATGATTCAATATAATCGGTGATGGACAATCGGTACGCGTCCCTTTTGAACATATTTTTATTGTTTAATCATTATTTTTATAATTAGACACATCAGTAATTACTATGATTGATTTTTAGACTGAGAAGATTTAAACGTGTTCACGCGTTATCCGCCTACGATTTGAATGAAAATTTTTGTACGTGCATATATTGCACTAGTTTCTGAAAATGGGTTTAATCGAGCTTTTGACACATTGGCCCAAAATAAAAATTCAATCCATTGTACGATATGACGTCCAAGTTCAAACAAACGCCACAGAAATTTAAAAAGTCGTAAATCAGAAAATTAAAAGAACGCCTACCTACGATCAACTACGGGAAGGCGTCAAATTAAAGGTACCTACGGATGAGAAGGAGGAAAATGCCGGGCAGAAGGAGTGCGGAGTAAGGATAGGGAGTGAAAGTGCAAAAGAAGTTTAGCGGGTTTGATTATTTTTTGTTGAAATGGTATTTACTTAATCAATTTTTGTTTGATAGTATTTAATATGTTAAGTTTTACTTGTTACTTATTACAATGAAAGTATGTAATGGAAGGGGGGGGGGGTTGTGCCAATAAAGGTTGTCTACTACTAATATTATATATCATTATTTCTTGAATTCTTAAAGTCATCCAATATAAATATAAATAATAAAAGTTTTAATAAATTAACGTAATATTTGAAAAGAATTAAGTAAGTAATATGATTAGTTCAATTAAATAATTTTGAAAAATTAAAATATACTAACAGAAGCTGAAACACAACTAATATAAAAATTTAAAATTTTGTATAACGTTTTAAATGCGGCTCTGTACATGCCACCCGTATACTTATCATGTAACTAGATGCATTTGGGATAAGAACAAACACTAACAGCGACACTTACTACTATCTACTATTTATAATTCGTATGTCATTCTAAACCACGTCTATGCCTTATCACACATGACAAGCTACTGTTAGAGGCTCGAATACAGTGAGTATTAAATAAATGAAAGCAGTAAGATTCACTAACTTCCTATTGTCTTTACATCCAGTTTTTAGTTAGAAGTCTTACAATTAGTTAAGGAATAAGAATTTAGGATGTAAGGAGTAGTATATGCAGTGATTATGGGGAATACGTTATATACGGATCCCTGTCCCCAAACGAAAATTTTCTAGGTCCGTTGGCTTACGTGATTTATGTAATGTACATTGACCTTCATGACGCAGGAAGGGAATTAAATATTTCTATGTGTACACCTAAACGCCGATTTACACGGTACTAGTTTTACACGTTTTCGCTTTTACACGGTTTCCCAAATAAGGTTTATTTTTGTTTTTATCGCACTCTACTAAATGCTACTGTGATTGAACACGTGCCCTGTGTACACTAGACATGACAAAAAATATCGATATTGATAAATATAATATCGTATAACAATAATATCGTATCGGTCATTTTCGATACTATTTTGACATGCCTCCACACTGAGGGCATCTGTAAATCACAACCACCAATTAGAACGGTAAACGTTCTCTAATTGTAAGCGAAATTTCGATTCTTGATCCTATTTTTAAAATACTTGTTGCAGTGTTGCTTGCAATTAGTATCGAAACTTCCCTACAATTCAAATTCATTTAAATTTTGACACTTTTTGATAAAAACTTAGTTTAGCCGTAATTTACTCAATCAGTAATTTAAGAAGCATTAATTTTATTACTTAGGAATTACGATATTTTTCATTCTCAAAATCTAGTCACATCAGAAAAATGGGATTGATAATCTACTGAAAGATTACTGCAACGAGTAAGAAATAATTTGAAAATACATTAACAGATGGCGCCAATGTGTATTTTCGATATCAATAAGTGTCGATACTTTTCTTCGATACTTGGGTATCGAAAGTATCGATACCAAAAAGTATCGATACTTGATGAAAAGTTGACATCCCTAGTGTACACCTAAAAATATTGAAAAAAAAAATCACAACTGTTAAATAGCAAAATTATGCATTTTCTGGAAGCTTTTTGATTTACACGGTTTTGACATGAAAATTTTTAATTTTCGATTTACACGTTAGCACAGAAAATTCCAACTAACCCAATTAGTCCTGTAACTTCCTACAACCAGGTTTCACTGTATAACAATTTCCATACTAAGGGCATTTTCCATGTATACAAAAGATTAATTCTTATCCCATTATCAGGACTTCAGCAGGGCTTTACGCGTCTAGACAGACTATCAATAAATTCATATTCAATATCATTCCCGAATTCGGGAACTTATTAAAAGCATATTTAAATATTTGCACTGTATATGTGCATAATTTCTCCGTAATGAGTAATTAATGGCGATTGTGGCCAGAAGACGGCTGAGTCATTCGTTCGTGTTTGTCATTTCTGCATCGGTCATTATCAGCAATTCCTATTATTATTAATCATGTGTGTTTTCAAATTTAATTGCCACTATTTTTATTGCTCATTATTTCACATATGTGCTGTTGCAGTGAAAATAGTATAATGTTGAATTTATGAATATTACATTTTTGGTGAAAAATTAAATATAGAAATATTATCATTTTTGAAATAGGAAGGATAATTTAGGGACATATAAATGATTGCTATATTTAAATGACTTTCATTACTCTACTTAATATTTCAATGTCAAAAAGGTCGTTTGATGTAAATATTTCTCCCTTCATTATAGAAAACTCATAAATTTGTAAAACAAAATCTTGCAAGAGGTGTATCTCAATTGACCGTCTCAGATATCGTGACGCAGCGCAGTTGTCAGTGTGAGTTGTGGGTTTAAGTTTCTTTTGAATTTAATTGTTAATTTAAAATTGATAATTTCATCATATATGCTTTGATATGTTGATTCTCCTGTTAGAGGAGCTGAGAGAATGTTGGATGATCCTTTTTCAGAGGATCTTGATAGATTGTGATAGATTGTCTTTAACCCTTATTCGGAAGGATTATGAGGCTTGTCTCAGCCTCTATAAGCAAAGATGCAAGTAGAGGGTTTGAAGACAGATTGATTCTAGTGAATCTTGTAGTTAGCCGAATTATGCCACTGGTTTGTTACGTATGCACACATAATGGATTTTATTCGAATAGTGATGTTGAATACAGGCGCACCTTGAGTGTTTGGTGGCTGACCGGAAGAGTGTTTCAATTGTCCAACACCGATTTAAATAACATTTTTTGTACGTGTAATAAATATATACAAATAAATTGTGTTAACGGAATTTTACGCCGTTTTGAGTCGTTTGCCCAAAAAATATTTAAAGTTTGGTATATATTCCTTTAACAGCATTACTCGCTGTATGAATTACGTGGCAAACCATCAACACACCGGCATGTAGACTAGGCATGTCAAGGGTTCCTGATAATTCCGGGTTACTCGGTTTTCCGCCTTGTCAGTTTCGGGTTAAACCGGGCTTTTACTTTTAAGGATTTAACTCGGATTTTCGTAAAAGTTTCGATTTATATACCACAATCAGCTGATCTTGAAATTATCGGGCTCCGATAGCAGCATCGACGGCGGTTGCGACCCACTACTGCTTGATGCTGAATGTTCTCTTGCTTGAACCGAAATCGACGTGAGAGCGCCCCACTATTGCTTGATTCTAAAAGTTCTGTTATCAAAACCAAAATCAACGTGAGTGCACCTCACTACTAGATGATGCTAAAAGTTCTGTTTCTCAAACTGAAATTAACGCGAGTGTGCGAGAGCTTGTCGATACTTGACACTAAAACAACAGCGATTAATTGCTCCCGTGATTGCGGTCCATACACACGCATCAGCTCGTATTTTAACATGTTTATTTGTAGTACTAGCGAACGAAGGCTCCAATCTTTCCTCAAGTTGACTAGTGATTGTATTTAATACATATTTCATAATATGACATAACATAACTTTCATGCGTTTGGTCTTTTCATATTACACTAGGGGGTGCTGTAAACGATTTTTGGTCCGGTTATTCACTTACAAAAAGTTTCATTCAATTTGGTGTTGGACAATTGGAACACTCTCCTTGTGAGACCGTATTGTTTGGAAAGGTAGCAGAATCACGCGGTTTGGTGCAAAAAAAATGAAAGCGAGAGAGAGAGAAGTTGTGCCTTTTGCGAGGGTTCACAAAAGTAATACAACGAATGAAATATCTTAATCTATACTAAGTAATCATTAGTTCTTCCCAGAAACAACAACTGCCTAAGATTTCTTACTCCTTAGGATTTCCTACAATTAGGATTCACCTATGTAAATTCATAGGGTTATTAATTGCTTGCAAAAACTGATACACCGATCGGCCAAACTTACAGTCCTCTTAAAGGATATAGTTGCAAATTACTGACTTCTTTATAATAAAAAAGGAATATATCTATATTGTTTCATATTTCATATTAAAAGTTTGTAATTGCATTACATTATCTTAATAAAATCATTGTCATTGCCGATTTCAATGACAAATTTCAACATATTTCAAGGTTTTAATTTTGCTTCTAACGAATCATGACGTTTAAAATTTTTATTAATAACCCAAAATCAATTGATCCAACCTGTCTTATCGCTGGAAACGTAGCGAAATGCGTTATCATCGATATCACGTCGACACGAAATCCGCCTTTGATTAACCTGTCAACATTCTGCGATTCGCTTAGTTACATAAAACTGATCGTAGTACAACTCATCACTAAACGGAAAACTTCAGCAAATCCACATATTATCGAAGGAAGCACGCGAGTGAATCATAAACGGATTATCACCAATAACAACCACTGACGAGTTTTATTTGACTGCAAATCACATAGACAATTCTGGCGCAACAACGGTAAGTCATAAAATAATTACTATCTCCATGCTTACCACCCGCTGACTAGAGCCACAAAATCCACATTTCACAACCGATTAGGAATGGAAGGCGAGCAGAAGAAAAGAGATTAGGAATATTGAAGAAAAATATAAACAACTTCTATTTCGGAGCAAACAGCATAGAAATATGAATGAAAACATGTTGGTACTTTCCAGCGTGGAACTAACCGAATCAAAACAAAACATGTATGCTGCCGGTTTGTCAGATCTATTTGCATACGAGCGATTAGTGCAATTTGCTCGGTGATAAGCGTGCTCGTCAGTCATGCCGTCGGCGGGTGATCGCCACGCTTTTGTCTTCGCTACGAAAAAGAAGTTGACCGAAATGCGCGTGTGCCCGCGAATGTTTATTATGTCAATGCAACGGTGATAAGGCCGGCCGCGGACGGCGGCGCTGTACAGTAGCAGTATATTGGAATGTATTTTGATTCAAGTTGTATGGATGATATGTTTAATTACATTTGTATTCGCTCACTGGATGCACGATAGTGATGGACGAGAGATGTTTGTGCTAACGATTTGTTTACAGCGGAAATCGTTTGCAAAATGAGTGATAACTTTAATTATTCTTGTTTCTCTGGCTTTACTAGATTTCAGTATTTTAGTATAATTTATATTGAATTGTTGATTATATGTTTTGAGGTCGGGTTTTGCAAAATTGTTGTTTTATTGCGTCAGTTTTGGATATTGAAGATTTTATACATCATTAATTCATTTATTTTCGAATTATATAAAGGGAATACGTTCAATCAGCAATTATTGCTTATTGTCGATTATTTGGCCTTACAATAAGTTCAAAATCGGGTGTTTGAAATCATCTCCATATAACTATAGTAAACTTAAATATAGTTAGAAGGGAGTGGATACCTGGGAGCACCATGTGGAAGAGAGAGAGAGAGAGAGCTGGCTGGATAATTCAGGAAGCGGATTTCAGTTCAGGATTTCATTCCATGAAAAGCAACGCAACGCGGGTTTTTATAGGAACATTACCGCATTGTTTGCTTACCAACCCAAGAGGCCATGAAAATTTTTGAGATATGTACGATATTTCTTAAGAGGACCGGGTCTGACCGGTATTACGTAGCGGCAAAATGCGGAACTAAAACGTGAAATTCAAACTTTGTTCGAAAATATTTGCTAATCTGCATGTTGCAGAATGCCCATCCTTATACGGATCGATACCTCATTAAATATAGTTTGTTTTGATATGCACAATGTAAAAAAAGTCTTCAAAAAATGTCAAGTTTTAGGTTTTTCTTTTTTTCATATTTCCCGTATTGCTAGGATTATAAATCATGCACCAAACAATTCAGCGTGAAAATGTCTTCAAACTCCTGGGACAATTTTTCATTTGATTATTTAAAATCGATATTATAACTCATGAAAGTTGAGTCTAATATCGTCGATGATTTCACTGACAATTTTCACCAGTCATAATATTGGTTCTAAGTAATCAAATGAAAAATTATCCCAGGAGTTTGAAGATATTTTAACTGTGAATCGATTGGTGCATGATTTATAATCATAGCAATACGGGAAATATGAAAAGAAAAGAAAAACCTAAAACTTGACATTTCTCGGAAAAGACGTTTTTTACACGATAAATATCTCAATAATTACCCAACATTTAAACGCAAATGTGCATATCAAAACAAACTACATTTAACGAGGAATCGATCCGTACAAGGATGGGCATTCTGTAACATGCAGATTAGAGAATATTTTAGAACAAAGTTTGAATTTCACGTTTTAGTTCCGCATTTTGCCGCTACGTGATACGGGTCAAACACGGTCATCTTAGTCATGAACAATACTGCAAAGTTTACATCTACCAGTACTGTTATGATCAGCCGATGTAATGTGTATATCAGTACTTAATCAGAAGCGTTAATATAATGTACATATTATAAAAATGGAGTAGAAAAAAAGTTTAAAACTCCAGAACTCATCATGGTAATAAGATGTATGTTTTATTAAAAAATAAGGATTTTTAAAGTAATGAAGCAATACCCATCTGTTGCTACCTTATGCTTTTATCGATAAGATAACGATGCGCTAAGCTTGCATTAAAAGCAAATTATTTAAATAGCGCGAGCGCTGTGCGGCCGTAAAAATGTTATTAGCACATTAATCTTGATTTCCCGTCGCGGGACGGTGATAAGAGTGACACTTGGTTTTTCAGCGTGCACGAAAAATAGTATCAGCCAGCCACTTGTGCGTGTCGCGTAAACGATTTTGTTGCATAATTGTAATCGCTTCAAATCGCGTTCCGAACAATAAGCGATGTGTTCATTTTTATCATGTTCAATTGCGACAAGTTGACGAATGATCATTATCAATGTTATCTCCATCTGTATATTGAAGCAATATAATGATGGAAATATCTATCAATTGAGGATTAAAATTAAAAGGTAAAAAATGTAAGAAAGACGCAGCAATATCAATTTAGAAAATAATCTTTTTGATAATTATACGAT
>WSZQ02089028.1:0-14267 GCA_019419845.2 Weissflogia rhopalogaster | reverse complement strand
GAGCATCTTTCGACTGTGAAATCTTGTTTGGGAATTCGATTTAAATATCTACAGAGATTTAAATTTCAGTAAACGTACAAATAAAATTAAAACAATTCGATTTTTTTCTAAGAAAGTAAGAAATAATTTAAGTAGACTTGTTGATCGACTGACATGATATGTTGATATTTATCTCAGATAGTTTCTGAGTGTTCTCCCAAAATATGAGGTCTATAGCTTAGATGATTTCCGAGATATTTTGATTTTTCCGATTTTGAAAATTTTTTAACACTTACCCCTTGACGAAATTGGGATATTTCGTCAAAATTTTCTATCTATTTATTCTCAGTCGGATCTCAAACTATGCTATCTTATAGAGCGAAACGCGCTGATTCGAAAAATGTTATAATATATTAGGGTCAATTTTGTCGTTTTCGAGATATTTTGAAAAATATCCAGATTCAAAATGCAATTTTTGACCAAATTTTGACTAGCTCCGATCGGGATCAAACTCACAGGATATCAACTCAGATGGTTTCTGCATATTTTTACAAAATATGGAGACTATATCTCATATAGTTTCCGAGATAAAGCCTTCCAAAGTGGAGACTTCATAATTTTTCAAATGTTTGAGTCCTCTTTAACCCCCCCACAGTTTCCCGCCTAGTAGTTAGATTTTAAAACCGTCGCCGTAGTAACTACTTTCATTATTACTGAATCGATTAAGAATAAACTTAAGTCGCTATGGTTATTCGTTTCTAAGATACAACGTTTTACATAAAGAAAAAAGAGAAAAATCAGAGATATCGATAGAAATGTCATATGGGAAACCCCCTCCGTTGTGACGACGACCAAACCCCTCCTTTTTTATTCAAAACTTAGTTTTTCAAACATTTATTCTGACCCACATCTAAATATTTTGCCAACCCATGATTTACTTCGTTTAATACGGTTCCTAACAATTATAGAATGATCTAAGAAGAGGAACTATTA
This sequence comes from Weissflogia rhopalogaster, assembly GCA_019419845.2. Taxonomy (NCBI): domain Eukaryota; kingdom Metazoa; phylum Arthropoda; class Insecta; order Coleoptera; family Staphylinidae; genus Weissflogia; species Weissflogia rhopalogaster. The sequence continues at coordinate 13,295 of WSZQ02089028.1, read as the reverse complement.
AAAAAGGCAGAAAAAAAACCCTACTGCACCTTATACCAAAGCAGTTAAATTTATTCTACTTTAATATTGATATAGAAACATCAATTTTCTACGAATAATGAGTATTTAAATCGTTTGCCCTTTAAATGTCAAGAATATGAATAGATTCCGAAGGCGGACAGCAGGAAAAACGTCCGTCCCCGAAACAAACAGACGCGATACAAATAGGAAAACCATTTCGTATTCCCCAGCTTTCCACGCCCGTTGTTCACTCGTACACTTCGCATATCTCCACCCCCGACATCGGCAGTCCGGAGATAGTTCCACTGGGGGTGGTTTTTCCTCTCTCTCTCTCTCTCTCCTTCTCTCTGTCTATGTGTTTGTGGGGCTTCGATAGTTCAAGAGCTTGTCGGTCGTTTGGAGTCAAGCGAAGGGTGAAGACCTTTCTATTCCTGCGTATTCCTTACGTTGGCGACTTACGACTTGTAAGATGATCCCTTTACGAATGCCCTTCTTCAGCGCTAAATGCCTTTCGTTCGGACATTTCGAAATACCACATCAAAACATTTTTTGTCATGCAGGGTTTGAACTGTTCAATGAGATTTCTTATATCTAATAAAGCATAAACAAATTAATTAATAGTACTATCTTTATGTTGTTATTTTGAATTACTGTAGGGGAGCTAACCTTAACATTTTAAAATGAACGAAAACTCATTGGACAGTAACTAAGGAAGTATTAACCAATTGCGTTAAATAAAAGAGAAAATGATATTGCCTATGACCGGACCTGAATGTTTCGGAGAATCGTGCTCGATAATTTGAGTGTTTCGAGGGGTTCGGATTTCATTTAAACAGGTTGTTCAAGTGTTTATTTTTATTTTCGGTATTATTTGATTTATTTTGACTCATGTTTTGATTTATGTTGTTTTGGTTTTGAATTTGACCTATGTTATCATCTTTGTATTGGAATTGAAAGGAATACACAGATTGAAACGAGTCCTCGTGCAAGAAACACGCATCTTGATTTTCTTACCAATAGTCACCGAAAAACTCTCAGTTCTAAAGAATAAAGAACAAATTGGATTTCCTAGTAATCGCAAGTAGTAATGCAGGAGGAAAATTTTGATTCAAGTGATCACCTTTCATCGCATCTGTTGACGACATCGGATTGCAACGGGTGACCAAATTCTGTCGCTTCGTGGGAAACACGTCGATTTCTAATAAACACAATCACACAAAGCGGATCTCCTGTCGATCAATTTTAACGGGTGAGTGTTATCAATTTTTCCTTATCGATCCTTTCGTATTTCTCATTCAATATGGCAGAGCATTTGAAAAAAAATTGAAATCTGAACGTGATTTAATGAAAACGAGTGTAAAGAAATTCCAGACATTTTTGTGTAAAATATCCTATGACGAAACTTTAGATTTAAATAAATTTTATCAATTAGAAACTCGACTTGGCCAAATTGATAAAGCTTCTATCGCTCCAAAATGAGATCACTGAACTTGTTAAAACGCTTTATGATAAGGAGGAGGAGAGTCAAGCCTCGCAATTCGAAACAATGTATTTTGACGTCGTTTCACAAGCCAAAAAGCTAATGATGCATCGCGTGAAAAAAGAACAAGATGCTGTCGATACCAGTGTCTTATACGTTCCTGTCGCGTCAAGTTCTCCATTTTTTACTTATACTTATGGGGTTCTGATTCCTATTAAGGTCGTGTTTTCTTGATGGGTGTAGGGTATTTCCCTTTAAGAATCGAAGTAATTTGGTATCGAATTAAATAAAAGGTCTATAGCTTAGATAGTTTCCGAGATATTTTGATTTTAGGACTTTGAGAATTTTTTAGATGTTACCCCTTGACGAAATTTCATTTTATCGTCATAATTTTCTATCTATTTATTCTCAGAACGATCTCAAATTATAGAGCGAAAGGCGCTGATTCAGAAAATGTTATAATATACTGGGGTCGATTTTGTCGTTTTCGAGATATTTTGAAAAATCCATTTTTTACTTATACTTATGGGATTCTGACTCCTATTAAGGACGTGTTGTCCTTTTTTATATTCACCCTTCGTCAAATGCTTGTTGATATCACTATATACTGTTTGAGCGATTTTTCTTGATGGATGTAGGGTATTTCCCTATAAGAATCGAGGTAATTTGGTATCGAATTAAATAACGGGTCTGTAGCTTAGATAGTTTCCGAGATATTTTGATCTAGGATAGGTCTACAGATGGATTTGTCGATACGAGTGGCCGTTGTGGTGGAAATACCTCCTTTTCGATAGGTTAGTGTTCGAAGATGCATTGCTCTTATCTTGACCAGAGATTTCATGTGCACAATTAAATAATTACGCAAACGCATCGAGGGTGGCATTTCCCCACCCACTTCATGTACGCGCAGAGAACACTTATTGAATACGGATGTCCGGTAACTGTGGTGCTGTGGCGCAATGCGCGGAGTAAATTAATCGCATTAATAAGCGCACAGTGTGTGAGCCGGCACGCGAAACAGTGTTATTTATTAGCCCAAGAAGATGCCGATGCGCGACTCAACATTGTTTCCAGCGCAGCGCGACTGTAATTATCGTAATATAACGACGAGCGATAAAAAGCATGATGCATTACACAGTCTTACAGCCTGCGTCGTCGGCTTTCATCCTGGCGCATATTTCCACAGATATAATTTGCGCAAGACAACTTTTGCATTCCCCCTTCCCAGGTGTGTGTGTGTGTCTGTGTGTGTGTTGGTGTATGTGTGTGCACCATAGCTGACAAGACGCATGTGAAATGTACGGCATTACATTTTGAAAAATCGCATTTAATGCAGAACTTCCGCTAATCTGTTAACATGTCTTTTTTCATGCTCATCAACAGATATGAATATTCACATGGTCTTTAATCATAATCTTATTATTTCTTTTAATTGTTATTAATTGACTTTGTGAAAGGTTGATAGCAGTCGGAGAGAATAAAAGAATTTATTGCTGATTGTTTATATGATTATTTTATTTATATGCCACTTTAGATGGCTGGAAATACTTCATTAATTCTAGTAGAAAAATTTTATTTTTTAAAAGAAGTCTGGTAAAGATTGAAACTGTTAATCGAACAGAAAATGCTCAAATTTAATAGTCTATAAAATATTTTTGGATGGTCCTATGACATTGAAAATCATCTTATTCGAAAGACTAACTCTTTCTCTAGAAGAAGTCATAGGAAAATAGTTATATACTTTATTTATACTACCGAAAATTTGTATTTTTCAAAGGAAGTCAGGTGAATATCGAAAATTTTAATCGAACAGAAAATGTTCAACTTTAATTGTTTATAAAATATTTTTGGATAGTCCTGTGACTTTGAAAATCATCTTGTTTGAAATATCAACTCTTTTTTTATGAGCCGTGATATTAAAATACATGTATACTTTATTTATAGTACTGAAAAATTGTATTTTTCAAAAGAAGTCTGGTAAATATCGCAAATTTTAATTGAACAGAGAATGTTCAAATTTAATAGTCTATAAAATATTTTTGAATAGTCCTCAAACTTTGAAAATAATCTTATTCGAAAGATCAACTCTTTTTCTATGAGAAGTGATATTGAAAATAGATATATACTTTATTAATACTATCGAAAAATTTTATTTTTGAAAAGAAGTCGGGAGAATATTGAAACGTTTAATCGAACAGAAAATATTCAAATTTAATGATCTATAAAATGTTTTTGAATATTCCTATGATTTTGAAAATAATCTTATTCAAAATCACTGCTGATATTTCATAATACTTATAAATTGTAACTAGAATATTGCTCATATTTGACTTAACCGTCCTAGTTCGTTGAGATAGTGAACTTCTTAATATTCTTGCTTTGTTTGAAAGAAGTGTGCATAGTGTTTGATGAAAATGCCACTTGCATAAACCAAAACCTACCCCTGTGTGTCGATACTAAACGGTCAATCTCCAAACGCCCACACTGAATAATTAAACAATTTCAATGAGTACGTGTATGCATGTGTGTGTGAGTGGCGTTTAGCAGAGAAAATAATTTTCTATTTGAATGCGAGTGCCGTACGAATGAAGTGCGTGTTCGGTTCCACTTGGCGTCCGAATTCGTAGGACTTGGCCCGCCTGTCCAGCCGCCTCCGACGGCGCTTAAAAGCGAAACACGAGCGCACGCCCATGTCCCGGGCCCCTAGCCGCCCACCCGGCCCCCGCGTCCTGTCCAGAAGCTTTTGTATTCGGCTTTGATCTCGACCACTGCGTCTAATTTCATCCGGGGCGTCGAACTAACTCATTTATTCAACACAAATGACCATTGGTCTCCCGGCAAATTACTTGTCAATTGCTTTTAACTTGCTGCCCGCTTTTACAATTTTCCAACCGGCCTCGCATTTCCCCACATCCACACACACATCGACATATACACACACACACACACCTACAAACGCGCTGGTCGAATTTCTAAGCGGCGAAGGTTTTTTTGCGCATTTGTGCAGCGAGAATTGAATCTTTTCATGTGTCGTTTGTCATTGAATTGCACGTACAATTTCAATGCAGGCACAATGCCACCCTCTCTGAAGTCAAACGCGTAGAAATGAAAATACAAAATCACTGTTCTGACCGTGCCGGCGCCGGCCGGGGTCTGGTGGATTGACTGGTGGACGAGGTGTTTTTCGAGGGCGGCACCACAGTCGGATTTCAAGCGGAAACACTGTGTGGGTGAAGGCTGTTAATTATTAAAAACACTTTCAATCAAAGGATTTTGTCACCAACCAAATTTTGTACCAATCTCCATCCTTTCTCTCTCTTCCTTGCTTTCTCTCCCACCATCTTTCTCCCTCTCTCTCTCTCTCTCTCTCTATCTCTTGCCTCCTCCCTCTCTATATTTCTCTCACTCTACTCTCAAATATATTTTTCACAAAATATATTTTGTATAATTACAACTCCATTCAACCATAGTTAAACCTTCAACCAGACCAGAAAATTACACATACCTTAATTACACTTAGAAAAATGTTTATATACACAGCTAATTGTAAGGAGGATTACACATCAAGTCTTATTAGATGAAAGCTTCTTGTTCGCTTAATTAAATTTATTACTCACATCAACATGACTCGTACACTATTGTGGCGAATGCATTGGCATAGAAATTGGTAATTTATGATGATTTCTTTGTGAACGGAAAACATTTATTTATTTTATAGCTATTTATTTAGAATTGTCTGGGTTTATAATGATTTTAATCGTTGAATACTATTTTTATGCAGTGGGATCGCCTTTTATTATTCAAATATGTAAATTGTTATCATATTTTAATTGTGGCGAAAAATGTTCGTTGATATATGATTAATTCGCAATAAGGGGAGAATAACGATGGTAATTTCTAGTTATTAGGTGTTTTAATACTTAGTACTATTTAAAAAATTGCAAATTGCAACAATATTTAATTGCATCTTATACTAGATTAAAGAAGAGCTTGTATGAGATAGTTCAAATTTCATGCTATTTTCACTTCGATTATGATGTTAAAGATGTATATCTCTTGTAGGATCGGATTCCGGATGCTTATTCGAAAGATCAACTTCTTTTCTACAAGATGTGATAGTAAAATAGTTATACACTTTATTAATTCTACTCGAAAAATTGTATTTTTTAAAAAAGTCTGGAAAATATAGAAACTTCTAATCGAACAGAAAATGTTTAACTTTAATAGTATATAAAATATTTTTGGATAGTCTTGTCACTTTGAAAATCATCTTGATCGAAAGATCAACTTCTTTTCTACAAATTGTGATAGTAAAATAGTTATATACTTTATTAATTCTACTCGAAAAATGTTATTTTTCAAAAGAAGTCAGGTAAATATTGAAACTTCTAATCGAACAGAAAATGTTCAACTTTAATCGTCTATAAAATATTTTTGTATGGTCCTGTCACTTTGAAAATAATCTTGTTCGAAAGATCAACTCCTTTTCTACAAGATGTGATAATAATATAGTTATATACTTTATTAATTATACTCGAAAAATTTTATTTTTCAAAAGAAGTCTGGTAAATATTGAAACTTCTAATCGAACAGAAAATGTTCAACTTTAATAGTCTATAAAATATTTTTGGATAGTTCTGTCACTTTTAAAATCATCTTGTTCGAAAGATAAACTCCTTTTCTACAAGATTTGGTATGCCGTTGTTAGAGGGTGATATCGGCCCTTCTCCCGCTTAGAGATTTGGCGGTGGTGGAAAAAAGGGCAGTTAGTTCATAAGAATTTTGTCAAATAAAGTTTAGTCACATTTGTACCCCCGAAAGATCTCTCTTCAACATCTTCAACAATTTGCATCGGACGGATAGTCCACGAATCCTGCTAAAAATAAAAGATTCGCGTTAATTCGTGGGTTTAATGAGTAAATATTGAAGATATCGCCGGGAAATTTTTAGAAAACATTCTAGAATACTTTAACAATGCACTAAGATACTTTCCAACTACGTGCTAAAAAAGGTTCCTCCCTTAAAGTACTAAAAAAAATTGTTCCAGGTTATATTAACCTATTCTACCTCAAAATTGACAACTTTTCCAGAAATATTTTGTTTATTTCATCCTGAGGTATTTGCATTACGCCTGTAAATTAAAATACTTCAACTTCACACGCTTCCCAGCGAGTTCGTAATTTTTACGATCGAATGCCATTAGTAAAACAAGGGGATGCTAGGCCTTATATCACTTAAAAAACAACTGATAACCGCCGAGAACAAAGGGCTACATCGGAAAAAACACATCCGGAGATGGGGTGCCAAAATAAGCGGGGGATGATTACGAAAAAAAATAATAATGCGAACTTGTTCACGCGCGCTCGTTCGCTTGCTCACCCCTTTTTTTCGGACCGAACGCCGGCGGGTATTTCGCATATTCTCATACTTAATAATGAACATATAAAAATAAAATTCGTTAGGGCGAAATATGAGATTGAGATGTGAGTTGGAAGGGTCACTCACCGAAATTCCAGCAGGATGGCCATTCGATGCGAATTGCGATGATGCGAGATACGAAACGGTGAATTTTTATTGCTTTATCGCAGTTGAATTGCACGAGGAGCCAGTGTGGCCGGCGGGCGAGTAAAATGTGCAAAAATACAGCCGATACAGAAAGATGCGCTTTTTTCGGGATGTAATTATTCGGATGGAAAAATCTTCATCAAATCACGCAAAAAGGAAGGGCTTTTCCGCTCACTTCACGCAAATGGGCATCGTGCCCGTTTATATTTATGTATTTCACGCCCCGCAGCAATCGGTACTCAATAGTCTGTGAAATACATTTCGTTCTGATAATATTTGGATGGTTTCTTGTACGAAATTCAATTTGAAATATTTCACTCTGTTTTTCTTTTTCATTTGAAAAATTCACATTGGAATCAGAATCAATTGGTACACTATTCATGAATGTACGATTTTTGATTTTGTGTACCCGATTACGCAAATTATACTGTACCGATTCGCTAGATTGATATGCTATCTTATAGAAAATTAAATTTCCTAGAATATAACGTCAATTGTTATTTAAATAATTATATATTTATATATTTTTTCGTATTTTAAAGTCAATTTTGCATGCGAAAAATGTACTTTTCTTGTTAAACTGTATAAAAACATAAAATTTCGATTTTTATCGAAAAAAACTCGACGTCATATTTAAGATAATTTTATATACTTTGCAAAACATTTTACGTTTTTAATTTCTGATCAAAATTAAGGACTGTAGAGTGTACGCAATGGACTAATTCAATAAAATATGCGATATTAAAATGACAGTAATTTAAGACTAAAATCTTTATTTTTTGTTTGTTTCTGAAGTGAAAGTTTTTCTTAATGTAAAAAATACGTCTTAAGGACAATATAGTTACCCCTAACTTCTGCTATTTAAACTTTGTCTCTATTCTATTACGATAAAGCTTTTGTTTAATATTTTCTTTATGCGATTTGAGCGGTTCGAAAGAAAGCCGCTGAGTGTTTGTTCGTGATTTTTCCCTCCTTCGGTAAATGTTTTTCTCCACAGAGTGCTCTCCTGTTTTGTTACCAAAGTTGCAAAAGATGCAAGAATGCATTTACCATAAATGAGTTGGTCTGGCCTGCACAATGCACGTACTCGTACGTTCATTATGCATTGTTTTGCCCAGCTCTCCATGTAGGAATACCCGCGCGGTTTTTAATTAAAACGCGTACCATTATTATTGGTTTTTCGAGGAGCGCGTGCGTCTTCCGACATCGTCGACGTCTTCGGGACCCATACGACGAAAGCATGCACATAATGGGTTAATAGAGTTGCAATCGCGGGCTCGTGGGCTTTGCGAATGGGTTGGGAATGTGTGCGATCGCTTACCTCGCAGTTTTTGCTCGTCGACAAGCTGTCGCTCCAGACTGTCTTTGACTTCCCTCTCGCGCAGCACGTCCATTTTCAATTCAGCTGCAACAAAACGAGAGTGAGTTGGAGACGGCTCAAGATGGAGACAATCACATGTCGAACAATTCTTCGTGTATGTAAATTATCAACTGGCAAGCGGAAAAGGTGAGTGAGGTATCGACAAACGAGCGGCGAACAATTAACAATAAGCGACATTAAGTATTGTTTTGAGGACGTTTATAAGTCTATAAGTGGGTTTGCTTATTTCTTGCTTTTGTTGTCAATTGTTTTGTCGTACTTGTACATTCCCACGAATTATGTTTATAAAACAAAAATGGAATCTCCTATTTATTGTTAGGTAGTGAAGAATATGTACTCTATTTTCAAAGTAATTGTAATTATATTTCGTTATTGAAGTTTAGATCATTAGAAAGAGAAATCAAATACTGATTTAAGACAAATTTCGAAGTGAAAGAACTATTTTAAAGGATATATTTTAGCATGAGTTAATATACATAATAATAATATCACATATTTAAAATTTTATCGACCTCTGTGGGTCTTTACTTTTACCACTTTTTAGATGCAAGAAAAACTTTCATTGTAATATAATTTATTTGTAACAGAGATTCTCGAAAAGTATTAAACTTTTTTCAGAATGTTTTTATATTCTCTATTAGAGAATTATATCCTCTTTCATTTGATAACATTTTTAGCTTTTCGCAGAAACTTTATCTTTTTTGCCAGAAATCAATCAAAGGGCATTTTCAACAATTGTCATTTTCTCGAAAACTATTAAACTTTTTCAAAATGTCTTAGGATATTCTCAAACAGGAAGATCTCTGCTTTCAACAGGAGTGGGAAAATATATTTGTTTTAAAAATACAAAGTTTCCGCCTGTTGCTTTTTTTTTGATAAATATATTATTATTATTACAAAGTTTCCTTTGAGAACACACCTCATAAATCCCTACCACGTTGTGCTGTTTATCTACAAAATTCATAATTACTATGACATTGTCTTACAGCATTTACTCCTATTTAAACATCTATTACCAGTATCGTTATTTCATCTATAAAAGTACCTACTATAAAAGTAGCTACTGTTAAGCTGCTACTATTTGAAAATCCCCGGGTGTGCTACTTCTATTGAACTGTAATTCACGTCGAAACTGCTCTGTCATAATACGAATGGTATCGCATTGTGCGCCACATGGGGCACATTTTCTACAGGCCAAATCCCAACGACTCCCCGTCAGGTGATTGTCGACCCGAAGATTTATACCAATTTAATTAATTCGGAAGCACCTAATAAAACATCTAATAAGAATCAAATTGATTCACAGTTTTTTTTCACACCTATTAACCAAAATAAATTCATTTATACGCTGCTAAAAACCATCTCTAATACGTAAATTAATGAATCCTTTTACCAAAAGGAAGATTTGAAACTTATTAACATTATTTCTTCTTTGTTATTCTCCAGGATATCATTTTTTAAGGTGTGGACTTTCAAACAAACTCCCCGAGTTTTTATAAATTCAGCCGACGGGCGTTTTTTAAATGTACCATCAAATACGAGCCCAAGTTATATTTATTCTGCATTTTTTCCTTTTAGCTTTCACTCCAACTGGCGTCGTGCGGCGCGGCGTCATTCATGGGGGGCGGCGACGGTGGCGTTCGTATCGTTTGCGTTTGCATTGTAGCGACGCTATTTGCTTTCTTTCTATTCTTTCTACCTTTCTTTCTTGCCGCCGAACTGAGCTCGATGCTCGCAGAAATTTTCCGGATAGCATTCTTATCCTTTGCATTTTTGAATATAAATTCGCTTCGAGGCGTGGTGCAGTTTACCTGTGCGCATTTCGATTTCGACGCTGTGCAAATTTCATTTTAATGGAATAATCATTCGTGTAAATATTTGTGAAATGCTGGGCGCTTTTTATTCTGCTTTCGAGGGAGCACGTTTCTTCGAATTATTTCTTTACAAAGTATAGGCGGAAATATTTTTAAAAATATGAAGATTTTACTTTACTCCCAAATTTGTATTATTCTGCGAAACCTGACTATAACGGAATGGTCCTATGTCTTCACGTTCCGACTAGAATTTTTTACCGATTGGTTTCCGTTAAATAGACGAAAACAACGAAGGGGACACACCCGTTTTTGTCAATGTATGGAAAAAAAATTGTTATTCCATAAATCATGGATATAACGGAAATACAGGTCAATCTAATACAACATGAAGTTTTTTTAATGATTTTTTTGGGATTGGAGGGGGAGGCAAAAAGGAAAATTAAGTATCTTTATCAGTACGCCTTGCGAAAAATAGACGAAGAAAAACGCAATTTCATTAACGTATTTCTAAGCAAGTCAGTATAGAGGCTGACTGTGTGAGGCTGACTGAGTGAGGCTTCCTGTGTGAGGATTGCTGAGTAAAGCTGGCTGAATGAGGCTGGCTGTGTTTGTCTGGCTGAATGAGGCTGGCTGGGTGAGGCTGGCTGAGTAAGGCTAGCTGAGTGAGGCTGGCTAAGTGAGACTGGCTGTGGGAGGCTGGCTGAATGAGGCTGACCCTATGAGACTGGCTGAGTGAGGCTGGCTGTGTGAGGCTTGCCGAGTGAGGCTGGCTGAGTGAGGCTGACTAAGTGAGGCTGGCTGGGTGAGTGCTACATGCGTGGCTTAAACACATTGCGCCATGGCCCCTGTGCGCACCGTTGTCTTTTTGTTTTGCAAAATATCATGGAATATTTAACAGCAGACATATCGAAATCCCATAACTAAATCTACTCATTATTATTCTCACATATAATAATCGTAGAAAAAATTCAGTCTATAACTTGGAATGCTCATTTTATACCCGCAGGACCAACATTCCATGTTCGTTGTACAATATTCTATCATTACCGACCGATTTTTAAACCAACCTTCTGTACTTTTCTTCATTCTAATATCAGATAGAAATTATCATATAAATATCTTCGAATGAAACTCCATTTGTGAGTTTTGGAACTAATTTTTGCAACTAATTTAATGTCTATTCTTCAGTAGATACCCAGAGTACAAAAGACTGTCTCATTCCACATTAATATATATTTAAGATAATAACTGTAACAGTATTAGTTAATGTTATTAAAGCCCAGTGGTAAAAAAGGGAAGCCACGCGCAAAATCCATTAAAAATCATTTCATTTATCATGTCGTGTCGTCATCCCGAAACGATGTCGGAGCGTTTATTGTGCGTGTTCGAGTTTCGATAACAAGTTTATTTCTTATCCCTCGCGCTTATTCTTGTACTTTTTCTCAGCGCTTTCCTCGCTCGCACCGCCCGCACTTTCGGTGCTCCTTCACGGAAACGCAGCGTCGCTGAAGAAGAAAAACGACGAAATGACGGCCCTAATAAAATAAGCAGTACGGCGATGGGGGACGCCCAGACATTGGTGGTTTTCTTTTGAAAGGAAAACAAATGCTAAAAGAATGATAATCTAAAATTTCCCTTAGAATTAGCGTGCACGGGGAGGAAATACAAGGAAGCTCACTGAGAAAAACGATGATTTTTAAGTCTATATCTGTCGTCTATGGTTATGCAACGCAACAATCTTTCCCGGGGGCGTTGGAGGCGAGCCGAGGAGATTCGGAAGTAAATCTTTATCAAAAAGCTGCGAAAATCGGGATGATTTATGATACTCCAGCCGCGCGGCGACAAGCCGCGTTTCGGAGCTCAAATCTTGAAAAGTTCCAAGACTTTCGAAAGTAATGTAAAGTAAAAATAAAAATAAAAAAAGACGAGGGTTCCTTCGACCATACGACTGAAGTAAAACTAAATATATTCTTATTGCGTAATGATTATTTTCATAATTATAATTGAAGTATGCTTACTGAGATAGATATTAAGACTCAGGAAATCGGCTAATGATATGGGAAATAATGATTTAGAATGAAGATTAGGTGCTAAAGATAGAAAACGCCATTTAAATAATCAAAAATGATTTTCTGATATCAGAACTTTATATATTTGGTGAATTTTGGCTCGCAAATCAACTTATCTCAGAACACACCACATAAATTTCGTTTTCAATAACTTTTTTTGCATTAGTTTGCTGATAGTTAGTATTCTCTGAAGTAGATTGATATCAAATTTATTACAAAATCTCGAAAATTAACCATTAGAGGATGATTTTCGTAATTATTTCGAAGAATTGATACAAAAGTCAATGATATATTGCCAAAAAAGGTGTGTTGCACTGTAGAGACTGGGCTAAATTTGATATCATTAGAAAGAGATGGTAATTAGGAGTAGATAGCTATCAAATTTATTGCATTTTCTCATGAATTGGCCATTTAGAGCCAGTTTTATAGATTATTTCTTAAATTCTTAGATTTCTTAGAATTAAATTCAACAATATAAGCAAAAAAAACAATATGATACACCAATGAGATAGCTTAAAAATGATATCATCAGAAAGGGGGTGTTCTCTGGAGTAGAATGATACCAAAATTTAATAAAGAAGCTCTAACCTTAACCATTTGAGGATCACTTTCAGTAATTATTTCCAAGAATTACTATAAAAGTCAATATAATGCAAAAAAAAATTCTCACATCATTGGGACTAAGGTAAAGGAGTCTACTAGGGTTCAAGACTCGATTGATACCTAATTTACTACCTACTCTCAGGAATAGTCTTTGGAGGATTATTTTCATAGATTTCTTTAAAATTAATGTAAAATTCAACAAATTAGCCCACCTGGGCAGCTCAGGTGGTAAGGTTTCGGTTTACCACGCAGTCGGACGGGGTTCAAGTCCTCGGGATAGGCACCCCACTAGTGTGAATTTATTATTAAATAAATTCACACTAAAATCACTTTATTAATTCACATTACCAATTCACACACTCTCAAAATCACAATATTAATCC
>WSZQ02088995.1:0-14270 GCA_019419845.2 Weissflogia rhopalogaster | reverse complement strand
TATATACTTGTCAATGTATGCAGTATTTAATATAGTAAATTTCAAATGACATCCAATTTTAATCTTATCAAACTCAGCATTTCAAACACTTATACGTGTGAAATTTAGGCAAATGTTAATTTAATAGTTAATCTTTAGATGCAATCACTAAAAGACTTAAAAGAAATGATAATCGCATTAAAATTACATTTATTTTGGATAAATTATGTGTTAGAGCTGAAAGGGTTGTTAGCAATAATAACTGTGGAATAGTAAAATCGTAAAATGTTGGTAGTTTAGAAAAATCATATGATATAAATTATATTATGAATTTATTGTTTGCATAGTGGCAGTACCTACGGGTAATAAATACTACTCAATTGCAACATCGGTCAAGATGCCTTTGACAGCACTTGACCATTGGTAGACTGTCTAACATTATATGTCACAATTTCAGATCATAACACAAAATCATATTCAAATCATGCGAAAATGTAATGTGACGTGCATCTTGTGCACCATAGAATAAATGTGTGCATGTTGCGATAGTTGCGTAATGTAAACCATGGCAACTCTTACTTGCACTCACAGATCATAATTTGTGGCGATCATAATTTGCTCATGAAAAATTTTGTTGGTGCTATTAACGGTTCGTGTATTCATGTTTCAGTTATAACAAGTCGCAACGTATGGAAATTGTGATGTAATTCTATACACCAATGTGTTTATATACTAATTCTTCAACTTTTCAATTATACCTCCGAGTGCGGAAAATTATGCGATGTTTCCTTTTGAGTGGTGCAATATCAATTCTTATTATGTTACCACTTCTGGGCTTGCAGTTTTTTACTAACTTCCTTCCAACCACCATTGTCCCACCCATCCACAATGGTGGACTACCATCGGTGGTATTCAACGGTGGTATTTCTGGTATCTATATTCTGACTAGGCAATTAGGTTTGCAGAAGTAACTTTAGGGGCTCGATAAGACCAATATCAACATATTAAAAAGCCTAATTTAAGAAATAGTATAATAATAAGTGTTGTGTGCCTGTTTGTTTTTTGTTCTTTTGTTGACTTTGAATGTAAAATATTATGAAATGTGCGATTGTTATCCCTTTGTGTTCTTCAAATTAGGGTTTTTAAACATTTCAAGGAAAGGTTGTCGTTTTGTATTTTATGTAATTCAAGTTAGGGTTTTGATTCTTATTGTAATGTTAGAGAAAGTTAAAAGGTTTTTTATGGCTCTTGACCTTGCAGAAATTTAGACTAGAATTGCTAGTTTTCGAAAATACGCTTGTACTTCAATTAGTTATATCTTGCACCCATCTTTGTATACATAAGTTACTTCTTACTGCAACACGAGAATGCTGTACACAAAACTCAGGTAGGTTCGTATGATAGTAATTTGCATCCCCATGGTAGTATTGTAAAGAGATCGCTTTCAAGTTAGTAAAAAATCCCAGAAAAGAATTTTGATAGATTTCCATAAGAAAAAATAAAAATTAAAATTATGCGCACCCCTTCTCATTTACACATGCTGTTTATATGATACAAATAAGTACACATTTTGCGGGACCCATTTTTTGACTCGGTGCAAGTGCCCTAAACGGACGATTGAAGTTTGAATTTTCAATTGATCCGTCCTTAAGAGGACATATTTACTCGATTTTCTCCCAAACTAGATGAGGGTGTCTCAAGATGTTTCAACAAAAGTTGTTACAAATTTAGAGAGGAATACGCTGATGAAAAATTAATGATTGAGTCGGTGCAGATAGGAGAAAGAGTTAAATAAAGAGATAATGCATTGAAACTTGTACCAAAATATAGAACACATTAACATATTATTATTAATATTATTAATTATCAATTATTATATTATTTTAAATAATACCAATTGATTGGCTTCATTCAAACAATGCCAACCGTACCAAACAGTAAGCACTTATCTTCTTTTTAACTTATATTATTTACTGCTTATTTAAAAACAATTAAGAAAATGTATCCAAAAACCAAGAGTACCTTTTTATCTTTACATATGTTGTTTAACCCAAATGAGTTCAAATTTTCCGAGAGCCATTTTTTGGGCAAGTTTTCCGCGCAAGTCCCCAAAGAACGACGACTAAAATATGAAACATTCAATTCATCCGTTCGTGAAAGGACATATTTACTCCATTTTCTCTGAAACTATACGAGGGTGCTTCAGGATGTTCAAACAAAAGTTGTTACAAATTCAGAGAGATTCCTCTCTGAAATTGTGATGCTGAAGAAATAAAATTTACGATTGAGGCGGTGCAGATAGAAGAAAGAATTAAATATACAGATAGTGAGAGATAATGCATTGAAAATAGTAACAAAATAAAGAATTACATCGCATGCCATCATTAAAAATTAGTTTTTTTGGAAATTAAAAAATATTTAAGTGTATAGAAATGACCCTCTCCTCAATATGTTTATCGGTCAATTTGCACCTGGGTTTACTTAAAATTTGTCCAAGTGCTGAACAGGTCTCAAATCGCAAGCTAAAAAATTTAATAATTGAAATTACATGTAACGATCTATTAAAAGCTTTCCACAACATTGCGCCGATTCTTAAAGTTAATCACGTAAACACACGACAATGGTGCCCTTTGTTGACATTTCATCTCCGTAACATAAAAACTCACGAAAATCATTCAATTTCTTTTGGAACGGAACTTCGAAAAGAAATTGAAATTAAATCAACATTCAATACATATGAAATGATTACAGAAATTTTTATTATATCAAATTATATTAATTAGAAACTCGGCGACTTCACAAAATTGCAAGGAACACAGTTATGCCTTTTCTCTATCGCTTCAAGAAACAGAACATTCAGCATACACCAATAGTGGGACGCAACAGCATTGATTTCGGGTTTGAAAACAGAACTAAACAATGGTGGGACACACTCGCGTCAATACCGGTTCAAGAAACAGAACTTTTGCATCATCTAGTTGAGCGGCGCACTCGCGTTGATTTCGGATTTGAAAACAGAACCAAGGAATGGTGGGGCGCTCTTGCGTCGATAAGGGTATCGGAACTCGATACTTTCAAGATCTCCTGATTCTGGTAATGAAACTGAAACTTTTACGAAAATTCGAGTTAAACCCTTGAAAGTAAAAGCCCAGTTTAATCCGTAACTGACACGACGGAAAACCGAGTAACCCGGAATTATCGCGTACCCTTGTCGTGCCTACTTTCGCGAGAACAATTTGCCCCGTTCTTCTAGCTTCTAATATATTATAGATAGTATTATTGCAATCAGACCCGTAGTCAACGTTTTGTAATATCAGATATCTTATGGAAATTAACATGAGGGACTATAAAAATCATCGCACGTTTTGATGTATCAGCTAAAAAGTATTTAACAAAATAAATCACAAAAAAAATTCCACAAATGCGCCGATGTAAAGATCATTCAGATTAGAAGTGCTAGTCGCAAGTAATTGGTAATTTACAACAAAAGGGTTGGAACCTACACGGCGCTTCATAATATTATGATATTATAATATTATGTGCTTGACCTGTATCGATAGATAATAAAATGACTCATCCAAATTTGTTAAAATTAAATAAAATAAAGTGCAAATTGATGAATTTATTACAAATAAAGAATTAGATGAATATCTTTGCCGCAATAAATTGTTTTTTTCTGGCTGGTGATAGTTTTGTAAGGGTCGTGTTTTAAAAGCGTGTTTAGTAGTTGTATGTGCACTCATATAAGTTGATAATAACACAGTAGTAGTAGTAGTAGTAGTAGTATGAGTAACGAGAAACCGTTGACTGGACGTTCTGTTGACATTGTGATTTCAGCGCGATATTACTTTCTACAAGCAAATGCTCTGACTTTAAAGATGGTGAGGAAGATATTTTGCATCTCTCTCACAAATTTGTTACTACTTCCACAAAATTTCTTTCGAAAATTCTCTAGCTATTTTCGCTCTCAAGATAATATCAGGACTACGTCATTTCTTATTACTTTCGGGCACTAAGCCTTGGACACTTCATATTCAAGGTCTAATATGCAGGTCATAATGATATTAAGCCAAAACTGACACATATCATTTCAAATTACTTTCCTCCCCACTTCCTCCAAATGACAAAACGGTATTTGAAGTCTTAAATCAATTTTGCAATTTCTTCGTGAACAGATTAATGTTGTGTGCGTGATTATTTTTCATATTCTTGTAATATTTATGATACGAATGGTTTGAAATTTTAATTATCATGTGAATTTTGATTGTATGATTATCATATTCGTGTGTTTAGAGTTTTTACAGCTGTATCAAGGCTAGTAGTTATCGTTTTCATCATTATATCTTAAATAGTTGTCTGCTATTGAGTATTTAATATTATGGCAAGAAATTAGGAGTGTGATGGCATCATAGTAATGTTTAGATAAGTCTTTGCTCTTGAGAAAATGTATTTAACTTAGATACTTCCCATAATGATTCTTTGTATACAAGATCAAACTCTTCAAGTTAATGTACCGATGACAGGTGCATACGAGTGGTGGTAGTTCGTTTCCCCATTTTGTAAACTTGCTTTGGTTTTTGGGAAAATATATTCAGTCTTGGTCATAACTTGGTAGACTTTGGTTGGGTTAGAGTTTCGACACTCGTTGTCGTGAACCGATGCCTTATATTCTAGAGGGTGGCACCCATTTTCTAGACACTTTGGGGTGACTACCTGCTTGTAAACATGCGGCCTAATAGTATTTAACACAACATATTAGGGTTATATTATATTACATAAGTACAACAAGTTGTAAAGTGCCTCAAATTTCACAACTGATACAAAGTTTTCCAAACTCGATATTTCGGTCGACCAAACATTAACCAACGTCAAATCTGGGTCATATTGTGTCATTGAGGCTATGAGTAAGAGTAGGTACCTAACTGGAAGAACTGAGCGAGAACTGAACTCTAAGAAAGGACATATCTGATGGGAGGCTGTACTAATCGTATGAATTCTAGGAATTCTAGGTAGTAACATTTGAATTCATTGAGAAAAATGCAATCCGGTGGAAGTTTTCAATTTTGAAATCATATTATTTCAAAGATTTTTATGACTCCCGCATTATTTTTTTCAAAGCGTCAAATGAATCAATGAATTCCCCGAAAAAAGCACCATCAGTGTCTTTGTCTAACACGCTAAATCCAACACAGAACATAGTTAAATTTTCTGAAACATCCAGCCCAAGAGGTTTAGTTGGGTTAGCACATTCATGCCTATTATAAAGCAATAAATTTGTTGGTTTCGGCCGGGTCTGGATCACGCCGTGGGGTTCCGCGTCTAGAAATCGGTGTACAGGCATTGTAGTTATTAAGTGCTAAGATTAGTTTATTTCCACTTAACAGACTAAACATACGTCTGTTTTTGTAAAACCTCAGCCGTTGCGTAATAAAGATAAGGGTTGTGGCGAGGACGTGAGGGTTGTAAATGGTTAGCGCGGCGCTGTGCGACGGAAATGTGGAACGGCTTGATCTCGGCCAAGGTCACTGTAATTTCAGTCGAAGTTGAGGTACCCGGTGTGTGGGTGTGAGTGTGTGTGTGTAAGGGAGAGAGCGGGAAACGTCTCTAGGTGGTGTGAGGGAGGAGGATGGGTGTGTGTCCTGCAGCTAGTTGTAAGAATCCTTCTAAAATAAAGTAAGTTACTTTCCAACATTCAACTTATGAACATCTTTTCCTATTTCAACCGCGAAAGCACCGGGTAGGTGTGAGTCCGAACTTTTCGAATTCTTTTGGACGAGCCAAGGAATCGGACTTTGTTAGTTAGCTCAAAAATAATTTTCAAAGTTTGCCACAAATAAAGCGTGGTATATGTTGCTTTAAAAGCACGTTCAGCTCCATCGCTAACGTGGTGTAATCGTTAGAGAGCTCGCCTTCTGATCCGAGGTTCGAGGGATCGAATTTTGCCTTTCAAAATAACGCATAATTACGTACAATTTTGAGCCATTGAAACATTTAAAACACCAACTGATTCTGCATATTGCACATTTTAGTGGCAGTTTTGAATGAACATGTATTTTTAATGTATCTGTACAAGAACATACCTGATTTTCATTATAAATATTATTATATCTCTATCTTCTGAATGTTTTGTGCATACCTGGCATATTTGAGAATAGCGGCCTTTTTAGATCAATTACAATGGGCTCTATTGAGGAATTGATTGTTCCATGCTTTATGCAATTACTGTAAGCAAGGATATGGTTTTCTTAATATTAAATTAGTTGCGTGATTCGCAATTTGAAATCTATTGCAAACTACTTGCGATCGTTTTTATTGTAATTGTTAAATATATAATTTGGAAAGAAAAAAAAGTTCGCAGGCAAAATTCGAATCTGCAAACATTATATCTGACGGCAAACACTATAATAATCACACCACGTAAGCAACTCATCTAAACGTGCTGTTAAAGCAATATATACTATGCTCAATTTGTGGCAAACTTTGAAAATTATTTTTGAACAAACGGCTCAAAACGGCATAAAATTCCGTTAACACAAGTTATTTCTATATATGTACTACACGCACAGAAAGTTTCATTCAATTTGGTGTTGGACAATTGGAATACTCTCCTTGTAAAACACAAATATCAAAAACGATAACTACTACCAAGGCAGCTGGAAAAACTCTAAACGTTGCAATATGTCAATCATTGAACCAAAATTCATAGATGTACAATGTAAATAATTTGTTAAACTAACCTTGAGATCATTCATTCTTTGAACAATATTGTGCATTAGCGGAGTAAATTAATCTAAATTTTAAAACATACATTCTTTGATAATATACAGAGAATTATAATAAAGACATTCACACACACAACATCAACATTAACATCCGATATGATGGGGAAATTTTGAGAAAGAACCATTGCATCTAATTTGTAGGAAATGATTGACTGACTGTTGAAGAACGCAACAATTCTCTCGTTGATACTACATTGATACTACAAATAAGTATTTATAATGTGTAATAAGCTTAATAAATTCATCACAGTGAAGAAATCCAAAGTTATATTAATGATTTGGATCGGAGACCGGATGCATTATATGGATTATTTCTAAGTTTCGCAACTTAGAAAAGCAGCCACTTGGCTGGGGTACCTTAACGAGTGAGTTAATACGGGTGTTGCGAACCAAACACTCAGCTATGTAAGACAAAATTAACAAAGTCCGATTCCTTGGCTCGTCCAAAAGAATTCAAAAAGTTGGGACTCACACCTACCCGGTGCTTTCGCGGTTGAAATAGGACAACATGTTCATAAGTTGAATGTTGGAAAGTAACTTACTTTATTTTAGAAAGATTCTTACAACTAACTGCAAGACACACACCCATCCTCCTCCCTCACACCATCTGGAGACATTTCCCTCTCTCTCCCTTACATACACACACACACACACACACACACTCACACCCACACACCGGGTACCTCAACTTCGACTGAAATTACAGTGACCTTGGCCGAGATCTGGCCGTTCCACATTTCCGTCGCACAGCGCCGCGCTAACCACTTACAACCTTCACGCCATCGCCCCCAACCGTTATCTTTATTACGCAACGACTGAGGTTTTACAAAAAACTGACTAAACATACTTAAGGGGAAATAAACTAATCTTAGCACTGAATAACTAGAATGCCTGTATACCGATTTCTAGACGCGAACCCCCTACGGCGCGATCCAGAACCGGTCAAAACTAAAAAATGTATTGCTTTATAATAGGCATGAATGTGCTAACCCAACCAAACCTCTTGGACTGGATGTTTCAGAAAATTTAACTATGTTCAATGTTGGGTTTAGCGTGTTAGACAAAGACACTGATGGTGCTTTTTTCGGCGAATTCATTCATTCATTTTTGGATTCTCAACCATCTGCATGATCGAAGCCTTGACGCTTTGGAAAAACCAATGCGGGAGTCATAAAAATCTTTAAAATAATATGATTTCAAAATTGAAAACTTCCACTGGATTGATTTTCTCGCTGAATTCAAATGTTACTACCTAGAATTCCTACGGTTAGTACAGCCTACCATCCTATACTGTCCTTTCTTTGTGCATGCTCGCTCAGTTCTTCCAGTTAGGTACCTACTCATAGCCTCAATGACACAGTTTGACCCAGACTTGACCTTGGTAATATTTGGTCGACCGAAATATCGAGTTTGGGAAACTCTGTATCAGTTGTGATACTTGAGGCACTTTACAACTTGTTGTACTTATGTAATATATACTCTATACAATTCTACACACGGGGATGGGGAGACGAACTACCACCACTCGTGTGCATCTGGCATCGGTATATTAACTTGAAGAGTTTCATCTTGTATGCAAAGAATCATTATAGGAAATATCTAAGTTAAATACATTTTCTCAAGAGCAAAGACTTATCTAAACATTACTACCATGTCATCAAACTCCTATTTTTTTGCCATAATATTAAATACACAATAGCAGACAACTATTTAATATATAATGATGAAAACGACAACTACTAGCCTTGATTCAGCTGTAAGAACTCTAAACACACGAATATGATAATCATTCAATCAATATTCACATGATTATTAAAATTTCACACCATTCGTATCACAAATATTACAAGAATATGAAAAATAATCACGCCTACAACATTAATCTGTTCACGAAAAAATTGCGAAATTGATTTATGATTTCAAATACCATTTTATCATTAGCAGGAAGTGGGGAGGAAAGTAATTTGAAATGTTATGTGTCAGTTTTGACTTAATATCATCATGACCTGCATATTAGACCTTGAATATGAAGTGTCCAAGGTTTAGTGCCCGAAAGTAATAAGTAATGACGTACTCCGGATATTATCTTGAGAGCGAAAATAGCTAGAGAATTTTCGAAAGAAATTTTGTAGAAATAGTAACACATTTGTGAGAGAGATGCAAAATATCTTCCTCACCATCTTTAAAGTCAGAGCATGTGTACGTAGAAAGTAATATCGCGCTGAAATCGCATTATCAACAGAACGTCCAGTCAACGGTTTCTCGTTACTCATACTACAACTACTACTACTACTGTGTTATTATAAACTTATATGAGTGCACATACAACTACTAAACACGCTTTTACTAATTTATTAAGGATGTTTTAAGATCTAAGCCTCGGATGTTTCAAGATCTAAGTAAGAGAGGCCTATTCTTGAGAGGTAGAAAGGTTCTCGAGAGACCCTTATAAAACTGTCACCAGCCAGAAAAAAGCAGTTTATTGCGGCTAAGATATTCATTTAATTCTTTATTTGTAATAAATTCATCAATTTGCACTTTATTTTATTTAATTTTAACAAATTTGGATGAGTCATTTTATTATCTATCGATACAGGTCAAGAACAATACAATATTATGAGCGCCGTGTAAATTCTAACCCTTCTGTTGTAAATTGCCAATAACTTGCATCTAGTACTAATCTGAATGATCCTTACATCGGCGCATTTGTTAAATTTTTTTGTGATACTTTTTTGTTAAATACTTTTTAGCTGATACATCAAAACGTGCGATGATTTCTATAGTCCTTCATGTTAATTTTCATAAGAGACATCCACCTTTAATTGATCATTGCATACGTTCAGTATCTGATTGCAATAATACTATCAATAATATATTAGAAGCTAGAAGAACGGGGCAAATTGTTCTCGCGAAAGTAAGCATGTCAAGGGTACCCGATAATGCCAGGTTACTCGGTTTTCCGTCTTGTCAGTTACGGATTAAACCGGGCTTTTACTTTCAAGGGTTTAACTCGGATTTTCGTAAAAGTTTCAGTTTCAATACCAGAATCAGCAGATCTCGAACGTATCGAGCTCTGATGCCCGTATCGACGTAAGTGCGCCCCACCATTGCTTGGTTCTGTTTTCAAACCCGAAATCAACGCAAGTGCGCCGCTCAACTAGATGATGCAAAAGTTCTGTTTCTTGAAACGGTATCGAAACGTGGCATAAAAGGCATAACTGTGTTCCTTGCAACTTTGTGAAGTCGTCGAGTTTCTAATTAATATAATTTGATATAATAAAAATTTCTATAATCATTTCATATGTATAGAATGTTGTTTTAATTTCTATTTCCATTCGAAGCTTCGTTCCAAAAGAAATTGAATGATTTTCGTGAGTTTTTATATTACGGAGATGAAATGTCAACAAAGGGTACCATTGTCGTGTGTTTACGTGATTAACTTTAAGAATCGGCGCAATGTTGTGGATAACTTTTAATTGCTTGGCGTTCCATTGAGTTACATGTAATTTAAATTTTTATTTGTTTCGTTTGCGATTTGAGACCTATTCAGCACTTGGACAAATTTTAAGCAAACCTATGTGCAAGTTGACCGATAAACATATTGAGTAGAGGGTCTTTTTTATACAATTAAATATTTTTTAATTTTCAAAAAAAACTCATTTTTAATGATGGCATGCGATGTCATTCTTTATTTTGGTACTAGTTTCAATGCATTATCTCTCACTATCTCTATATTTAATTCTTTCTCCTATCTGCACCTCCTCGATCGTGAATTTTATTTCTTCAGTATATTCCTCTCTGAATTTGCTACAACTTTTGTTTGAACATCCTGAAGCACCCTCGTATAATTTCGGAGAAAATCGAGTAAATATGTCCTCTCACGGACGGATTAATTGAATGTTTCATATTTTAGTCGTCGTTCTTTGGAGACTTGCCCGGAGCCAAAAAATGGCTCTCGCAAAATTTGAACTCATTTGGGTTAAACAACATGTGTAAAGGTAAAAAGGTGCTCTCGGTTTTTAGATACATTTTCTTAATTGTTTTTAAATAAGCAGTAAATAATATAAGTTAAAAAGAAGATAAGTGCTTACTGTTTGGTACCGTTGGCATTGTTTGAATGAAGCGAATCAATTGGTATTATTTAAAATATGATAATAATAGATAATTAATAATATTTATCTAGATGTAGAAATCAATAAATTTAATGATATCCATATGACAGCCGCAAAATTCGAGATGTGTTTGGTTTAGATGAAGTACCACTTAAGCAGCGGGTAGTCGTATTCCCGAAGAGTCTGTGTTGTGTCCTATGTACACGTGTGTATTTGTATGCGTGGGTGTGTGCAAGTGTCACGCCGCTTCGCCGGTATGTATCGAATGCACAATTTTATATAAATTGTGCTAATTGCAAAGAAGAATTTCAATTAAAACTACAAATTACTGGTAACATTGAAAAAAACTAATTTTTAATGATGCCATACGAAGCACCTTAATGAGTTCTATATTTTGGTACGAGTTTCAATGCATTATCTCTTTATTTAACACTTTCTTCTATCTGCGCCGAATCGATCGTGCATTTTGCATCAGCATATTTCTCTCTAAATTTGTAACAACTTTTGTTGGAACATCTTGAGACACCCTCATCCAGTGTCGGAGAAAATCGAGTTAATATGTCCTCTTAAGGACGGATCAATTGAAAATTCAAACTTCAATCGTCCGTTTAGGACACTTGCAAAATTTGTACTCATTTAGATCATATAAACTACATTTTGACATTCACATATACCCTTTATACATGTCAACCTATCCTCTCTATACATTAATATAAATCATTCAAACCTAATTATCCAATTATACAATAAATACATTCTTAAATAATCTATAACACAATACTATTACTGTTCAGGCGTATTGTATATTTTGAATTTTTATATAATTTATATATATGAGTTGGGTGCACTGCGTTGCATCGGGTGAGGTCGGAACGGAAGTCGGGCAGTTGAGCGCAGAAGGAAGGTTTTCTGAGGTGACCCGCGCTCTCTCGTTTCAGCCGTCAGAGAAGGTGGTTTTACCAATAAACATCTAAAAACACCATCCGGCATTTATTTCTTCAGAGGCAATTTCAGACGCGCGGCTGAGCATCGAAGTGGTATTCTCTTGTAAAAGCGAGTCGCGAAATTCGGGCAGATTATCCGGGCTGCCCAACAATTACACAATATCTACATATACAATTATCTACCCACCCATTGATACTGCGCTTCTACGCTGATTTTTTTCTTATAATTTTCTTAATTATAGCCACATAATAGAATAAAAATTAAAATTGAAAAATGTAGTTTTTTGCAAAAGGAGTGTATATTTTTAGAACACATATTATGGAAAATGGCATTAAACAAGATCCAAAGAAAATATATTCAGTTGTGAATTTTCAAACACCTCACACAGCGAAGGAAGTAAAATAATTTTTAGGGTTAGTAGGTTATTACAAGAAATCCATTGACAATTTTACTAAAATTGCATATCCATTAAATACTTTATTGAGAATAGATGTTAAATTTTTTTGGAGCATAGAATGTGAAATTGCCTTAAACGAGTTAAAAAAATCGATTACAACTCCACCAGTATTAGCTCACCCACAATTTGATAAACCAGTAAAAAAGGATTAGGAGTAATTTTGTCTCAAAGAGAAGTAGGTAGCGATAAACCAGTAGCATTTGCGAGTAGGTAGTAAGTCGGAATCGAATTATTCAACCACTTTTATTCGGTATTAATTATTTTAGACCATATGTATATGGAAGGAAGTTTACTGTAGTTACTGACCACAAGCCACTATCTCAAGTATTTCGAGTAAAAGATCCAGGTGCTAGGTTGGTGAAGTATAGATTAAAATTGGCTGAATATATACCGCGAAGGAAAATCAATTACAACTGCGGAAGCGTTAAGTAGGATATATACCATTCAGAAGGATGTCATTGATGGATATTTACTCTTTGAGGAATATACAAAGAAAAAAACAATTACGAATCAAAATATTATTGAAAAAGATTGCATATGTGAGAAAGACTTGATGAATGGAAATCAAGTGATATTTATTCCGAGAAAACTGCTTGATAAATTATTTAATATATTCTATAAAGTAGAAAATAAAAATTCGGGAATAGGAGATGTTTTAATTTGCGAAAATATAAATAATCGAGGAAATAAGCTAATATCTTTAATACACAATGAAGGTGATGCCGATGATTATGGGGATGTACGGACAATGATGAAGAAGTTCCAAAAAATAATAGATACACATAATTTTAAAACTTTGAATATGTTGAGAATAATAAACAATAGAAACTTTAAATGGAAGAAAATAAGACCATTGTTAAGATATGTATTTAAAAACGTGGTGATAAATGTTTACAAACAAATTAGGGAAGAATCGGAAAATTTAACACGAGAGGAGAAACAAGAATTATTAAAAGAATATCATCATTCACAAACAGATGGACATCAAGGCTCTAACAGAACATATAATAGAATGAAACATAAATATTATTGGAAGAATATGAAATCAGATATTAAAGAATATCTAGCGAAGTGCGGAATTTACCAAAATAATAAAATCACATCGAATATAACAAAAATGCTATTAATAGTTACATCTTTGAAATGATTTATCTAAATATTGTTGGTCCTTTAACTCATAGTGAATCAGGTAACAACTATATTCTTACTGCACAATATGACCTAACAAAATATTCTATAGCGATACCAATACTAGACCAAGAAGCAAATACGGTATTCCAGGCTCCATTCTTACTGATCAAGATACATATTTCTTGAATAATTTATTGAAGTAGTTTTGCAAATAATTAGAAATTGAAAAATTACAAACCACTGCGTATCATCCTCAAACAAATGGGGCATTAGAAAGGTCACATAGAACTCTAGCCGAATATTTAAGACATTTTTCATCGGAGAATCAAGTTAATTGGGATGAATTTATTCAAACAACAATGTTACTAATAACACGACTTCATACTCGTCGACTAATTATTTACTATTTAGTTATAATGCAAAATTACCTACGGCAATAACAAGAAAACAACAACCAATATATAATTACGATGATTATGTCAAAAATTTTAATCAAAAATGTAGGAAATAAGAGAAATTGTGAGAAATAATATAGAAATAATGACGAGAAAATTAATACAACAATATTTCAAGAAGGAGAAAAAGTTTTACTAAAATCAGAAGCAATTAAACAAGGAGTATGTAAAAAACTACAACCACTATGGAAAGGACCTTATGAAGCTATAAAGAAACATTCGGATGCAAACTACTCGATAAAAATAAAGACAAAGATATATAAAGTACATGCAAATAGATTAAAAAGTTTCAAACAATAATTCTAAACCAGTTTATATTTTTAAGTTGATCGTATTATTAGCGCAGCTTAGAATAGGGATTGGAAAATCAGTGGACTACAAGGTGACGGAATTTTAGAATAACCCTGGG
>WSZQ02088983.1:18927-30817 GCA_019419845.2 Weissflogia rhopalogaster | reverse complement strand
TTTAAACGAATATATTTAGTCACACATTTATGTTTTATAACGCCGACGATGGCTCATCATCGTGTAGACATTTCATCGTCAGCGCTATAATACATGAACGCTTTAATTGTCGTATAAACCACCTGTATTAATGTTTATTCTATTGCCTACCAGATTCTTTTAGACTTTTTAAAATATCTATTATAGTTTTTGAATTACATGTAATTCTGTTCAGCATTTACATTACATGAAAGCGATGAATTGATCTCACGACGATGATGTAAACCCAAGATGAACAGCCCTAAACCCGTTGAATTTCATATCATTAATCAAAAATTTTCTTCAGCACCATTACTACAATATAAATAAGCAATTCTGTTTAATTTCTATTAAAATTTTATAATGGTTTAATTAATTGTTTGAACATTTGTAACTCGAGTTTTTCATGTATACAATTATGAAATTTATTATCTTTATAAATTAAAAAAAGTACTTTCACGGCGCAAAATACATTTATTATTATAAATAATTTTGTTCTGTGTCACTCTATTATAGGATAGTTTAATTTTAACACAAGCATTTTGTTTTGAAAACTGCTCTATAAAAATGACCAAAAAATCATCAAAAACAGATATGTATCGTCTGATTGCATATTAGTGGCGTGATATTTTCGGATAACATTCCTTATCATCAAATTATTATCAATTAAACCCACTTAAAAACAAAATTCCACGTTTCCAACTCGAATTCGTTCAAACACGTATAGGATATTAATTCAAATTTTAATTAAAGCTTTAATCTTGTTGTATACGCGTAGTACATGTACGTGTTTTTCCCATGGCGTTGGGGTGGGAAATATGAGGCGAGGGTGGTTTGGAAAAGTCGGGAATGTTGTACAATCAGTGAGTGGGAAGAGTGAAAATTTTCGGTCTGCTTTGTGCCGCACAATTTGACCTCTTGAAAGAGGGTTGATTTTCGGCCATTTGAATCCCGCACACCAGCCAAACAAACCGCCACCAAACTCATCACAACTTTGCGTACGTTCAATTTAATTAGTTAATTAATTAAAATTAAAATCGGCTGTCCCATTCACGTACATTCACGAACATATTCACGCAACCAGCCGAACATAGAATGTTCTATTAAACCTGGACTTTAGACTCGTGTCGCAATTAGTTAATTGAGTGCTGAGCAACAACTACTAAATATTGAATTACATTTTCCAGATGTAATCATTTCGATTCATCCCAGACAAAGTTTAATTTGATAATATCAAACTATGATTATGATTACGGTTATGATTAACATTAATAAACACTAGTTTACTAATCCGAATTATGCAGCTCACTGTAATGAATATTTTTATGAATTTGATGAGGAAATCAGGGTGGTTTAAGAGTGGTGAATGTTGAAATAACGCTATTGGTGCGAGGGTGTGGGAGTTGAGAGTTGTGTTCAGGAGGGTGTGGAAATTTTGATAACGAGAGAATCGAACGTTTGTGCTAACAAACGGGCGCGTACAAAAGATAAACACGTGGCAAGTGAGGGAAAACTCGTTACAGCGACTTTCCACATCACGCACCGAACTTGGAATCAATTTGTGTAGGCGGCGATGTGCACAAGGTATGCGCCCAGATGTGGCCCAAGACACGCTCGGTGGCGAGGCAACTTGGGAAAACTCGATGGGAACGCCGAAGAAAACTGGGAGACAACATGCGCGATGTTGGTTTGCTTAGGCTTTATGAGAATGCGTTTTGTTACAGGGGCGTATTTTATTTTAAATTTTGCTTCAATTAGTTTAGTCTATCTGAAGTTGAATATTCCGAAATCTGGAGATGTCTTTTGATTTGGTAGCAATAGTACACGTCCTGAGATTCGTTGCAGACTCTTTAATTGGTTTGTTTTAGATGTTAGTTTTTTAGAACCATTTAGAACCATAGTCTAGATCTATCAGCTCTAGACTAGTGTACTTATATTTGCCCTTTTGTGTGCTACCACGTTTTGAAATCAGTAATAAAGACATCTGGACCTTGGACGACTAAACTATACAGACAAATGATTTTTCAATTTTTTGAACTAGGACCACTTAGGAAAACTTGACATAGGAAGTAAACTGGTGAATTCGAGCGGAATTTAAACGGCGTATAACACAAAAACTAACAAAGCCGATTTTAATACTGCCATGTTTTAAATGTCCTCCTAGACCCAAGTCAAAAAATGTTTACATTTTCAAGTTGACTCCATTAGAAAAAGGGGTCATCAAATTTGACCTAACGCAATTGAGGTGAATCCTCTTGGAAGAAATTCCATTCCATACCGCGGGATCACCGGGGGTTGCATCATATGCAACACTAGAAACGAGAGACCTCCTCACATGGGGCTAAAGTGCAAAAGATAATAAATTATTTTGGAATGCTATTGGGAGACATCCCTGTTGCACAAAAGTGCCACGGTTGTACCATGGTTGAGATTAACACCTCAAGATCTTGGACCTGTAGATCTTAGATTTCCAGGTATATAACTTTGAAAATAGAACTTAGAAGTCTACACTTTAGCCCTCTAGACTTTACAAGACTTTAGAACTCTTGAATTCTTCACCTCTTATTATTCATATAACTAAACTAGTGAACTATCTAATATTGAATAAATTTAATAAACTTAAACAGCAATTAAACGATACTTAAACAGGAAGATTAAATATATACGTGGGCAAATTCCGCTTGGAATGATACCAAATTTGATATGAAAATGTAATTTATAGTGTGTTATAAACAACTTAATTTCATCGCTTCCATAATTAAAGCAACCGTTCATGTTTTATAACTCTGACGATGATACGCCATCCCGATGAAATTTTACGACGATGGTGAGCACCCACGATGGACTGTCCGCGGAGATGTGCCCGTCGTTGATATGAACGACGATGAACAGCCCTAGACCCTGAGTTGAGCACGCAATATTTTATTTAAGGCATTTTATGGTTGTTGAGAACGGCGAGGCAAGTTCGAGCCCTTTTTATATTTGTCGCCAAATTATCAATATTTAGTCTGGCGTGAAAGAACTGTTGAACTGTTTAGTCTGCACCACATGTTTTCACGTTTTTTGTAAGCCCTGAGTCGTCAAGTGGTTAATAAAGAGAGCATAGAGGCACAAGACGCTCTTGTGGTAGGTTTAAGTGGATGCATGAAGCGTTTGGCGCCTTGAGCGTCTGGAAAACATCTTATCACGGCCAAGCGTAACGGCATATGCGTGCCCAGCTGCATGTGTGTAGCTAAGAGCAGAGAGGCACCCTGTGGGCAAGAGAGAGTGAGACAGTCAGGGCGGGTAGTCCACGAATCCTGCTAAAAATAAATGATTCGCGTTAATTCGCGGGTTGATGTTGCTGTTCGCAACAATGGTAGTGAACAGGATTTTTTTGTTTGCTTGCGAGCAGTTGTGGCTATTGTTCACAGCATGTTTGGCATTGAAGACTGACGGGGTAAACTCAACTCGACTTTTTTTCTGGTGATAATATTTCATCCTGTTTGGCCGATGTAGGTTCGTCACAATCATTACAATTAACTCCATAATTATTTATTATTAGAAAGATATAATGGGGATGTATATCTATCTATCTATCTATTTATTATTCTTGATTAAACGGACGAATCTTATAGAAAGCTTGAAAGTTTGAACTCAATTGTTCTGATAGCTTTCACAATTTTATATGAGGGTTTACCAATAAATGACAGCCTCAAGAAATTTGCTTTGACTTAGGCATTAATGTTTTCGAAGAGTTGACCTAAAATTCATACCATTCTTCCCACTAGAGTCTCTAGAAATGCGTTATTCTCGACGATTGTGTTTATTGTTATTAATTAGGGAATAGAAGATAGGGGTGAAAAATTTCAGAAGGATAATGTTATCTATAGTTGTAGGTTTGCCGTAACTAGAGAATTCGAGTTTTGAATTAAGTTTAGTGATCAGGTTTAGTTAGATCAGGAAAGTTGAGATAATGGATATTTTTTATGGTGAAAGAAAGGTTGGAATCCAGAGAATTTTGGACAGAAAGAAGTTTTGCTAGTTGTTTCTTGGGTTTGTTTTTATATTTTAGAGTTGAACTTGAACTTTGTAACTTTTGGTTGTCCATGAGTTCATCACGATGGCGTATTTAAATAAAACTTTAAAGCATTTAAAATCTTCATTTTTTCAACCAAGATTAATTGTCATGTGTTACCAAACTACAATATTTCTCCAAACTTCAATGACCGAAAATTTCGATTATAATAACTATATTTCCCTGTAATAACTATTAAATTAACCCTTTTGGAACTATGGAAATGGAACATCTAACAGGACAATAGGAGGAAGGAGGAACACGCTTCCAAAGGATGCATAATTTTTAGATAGTGTAAAATCCTGTAAATACCTTTAAAACTTATAGACAAATCTTTCCTGCCAAATATTTTATCGACTGTGAAATCATAATATGAACCTGTAAACCAAGAAACGATGTCTATCCAACAAAGCTTATTCCTCATGAGGAAATTAAATAGTTAAAGTTTATAAGAATTTCACAAATTTGTGGAACCAAGATGTTTAAATTTTTTAATTACAACTAACAAGAAGTCATCCAGACAAACATCTCCACAAAATATATCGCTCTCTCTCTCTCTCTCTCTCGCTCCCTCTCACTTTTTATAGAGAGCAGTCGAGCAGTGACTACAAAACCACCCAAAATGACCAGGGGTATTGTTCAAATCAACAAAATCCATCGTAAAACTTTTAAATCCTTCCCATCAAACCAACTATAACCTTCTATGTATCAAAATAGTATACTGAACCGTAAAAGTCAATAAAAATAATGCATCCCGAACATGAAAAATCCCTCTCTAAATCCATCACTGTATCAGTGTCACCACACACGCACGCATGCACAGAGATAGAGTTGGATCGTGCGTTGCACCGATCCATCTATATCCCGGTTCTCTCCTGCTGAATGTTGCATCGCAAAAAAATACAAGAGGGTGAAAAATGCCATCACATACACAATCAGTCACTTACACATGTACACATACATTCACTGTTGCGTGTGCATGTGCTCGAAGAGCAAACTGTATATTTCATTAAAATTTAACGCGTCGTTCCGGGGCGCAAGCACGTTTTTCCATCGCGCACACACGTCCTCTCATACATCTTCCTCTATTTACTTATTATAGGAGTGCGGGCCGGGAGCTGGCACAAACAGGCAAGCTTCCGGGTTCTATCCCGGAACACCAGGCACACATACGAGCGCATGAGGCGAAATGCATTCCGAAATATCGAGTTGTCAGAAGCGGCACGTGATGCATATTATTTTCAAAAATATCAGCCTGCAGTCGGAGCATTGGTACGCTTGAGTTTCAAAAATTTTTGACTAGAAAGAGAGGAGTACAAAGAAGTCTGCTAAGCAAACAAATGTGATAGGAATTCTTCCCGGATGGATATTTGTATGATGGAAAATATTCATTTGTAAGTTATTTCCTTGGAGTATAGAGGATGTTACACTTCGACTTTGAGGGATTCAAATAAAACGCTACCAGACCTAACTGGATGGTACATAAAATATAGACGAGCCTTTCCAACCTAATTTTGGTCTATCTTTAATCAACAGAATTTAGGGGCAGCTTATCGAAGTGTAGAGAATCCAATCACCAAGGTTCAAATTTGTGGTGGCCGCTAAGTCCGGTTCCCGCACGAAGAATGAGGAAATATGAACATCTGACGAAATGATAATCATCCAGACATAAACATCCTGAATGATGAGGCGTCGAAATCGTCACCGCGAGAATGTGACTCTCGTGTTTCCACGGTGTGACGGACAAAGGAATGGTCGTGTTATCACCTCTCTCTGTGATGCCCTCCTAGAGGTATAAATAGGCGACCAATTTCTGACAATCATCAGTCCGTCAGCGAAGTCCGTCACTGAAGTCCATCTTCAGCGACCAGTCCGTCTTCGCCAGTCAGACCGTCACCTGGGAGTCATCCCTTTTATTGCGACAAAACAAACCCCACAAGTTAATACGTCGCAATCCTACTAAAACCTCTTATCCAACTAAAAGTAGCCTGACTAGTAGTCAATAACCCGTTAGGTATTAGGTAAGCCATCCCAGTCCTAAGGTACATAACTCTATCTTAGCCAACCCACTTACAGCCAGCACCAAATTTGAGCTCCAGCTTTGGTCATCACATTGTAGCTCAAATTAATCAAGGTCCAACGTATGCCATGCAACCAACCCATTTATTCCTAGACTTTGCAATCCTATCTTAGCCAATACAGGACCCACCAAAGGAAGAAAACACTACTCTGTCCATTGTTAGTCATTCAAATCCTGTCCCGATTTATCCTGGGCCAATTAAAGACTATAACTCTCTCTTACCCAACCCAATTATAGTCACCACCCAATTTGAGCAAACTCCAACCTTGGTCCCCACTTTTTAGCTTAACTTAACCAACTTAACCAAGGTCCAGCACAGCATGCAAGGTAACCCACTCATTCGTAGCTTGTACAACCTTTGTGAATTCAACACCTACCAAAGGAAGTAAATCAAACTCTGCCATGTGTTAGTCATCTAAATCCTATCTTAACTTAGCCTAAGTCAACTCATGTCTAGAAGGATGTCAACTTCCATCCCAACTAAGCCAATTCAAATGTAGGAACTCCGATCCTAGTCATCTCTAGTCAACTCAATTTTAGCCAAAGCAATCAACCTCCCGACCCAAATCTAACCAATCAAAGCCAGCCAGTATAGCACAAAACTACAGTAAGCCTACTCTTAACCTTAACTTAACCCTGGTCAATCCAACATAACTTTAGCGAATTCAGACTGACCCTCTAATATACCAAAACCAACCTATCCCAATTCAGTCCTCACTATACACTCCTACACTCACTCTTCCAGCTGTTACCTAAGTTTAAGCAACTTCAAATTTCAATTAATAAAAAATATTCAGAGTGACCCTGTACATATTAATACCAAACTCCCTTACTCGCAGAGATACTCTAACTTTAACCACAAAATAAAGAAATTTTGATAATAGTCTACCAAATGAGGTGTAATCCTTTACGGGTGCATTGAGAATGACTTGGGATTTTTTCCACATGATTGACGCCAGCCTTGGCAAGTGGAGCGTGTGGAACGCAGTGCGGTCGGTGTGTTGCGACACACTCGGTAGACATGGTGATGGCCCAAGCGTCTCGTATATCTATCGATTTCACACATGCTCGGCACACACTCAATTCACAGCCATATCGGATTGATCTATGGAGCGAAATGGAGTTGCGACCGCCCCCCACCTGTCACCACCCCAAACATCACTCCTGCTGGAGACAGATGGGAATGCAATGCACACGTTTTTCAGGAAACCAAACCCTCATATCCCAAACCTTCCAAATTTCCTCCTCCACACTTGGATATTAGGAAATACTTTGTGCAAACGTGATATTTATGACCGCGTACGTAGCACCAGTTGCATTTCATTCCGATCCAATTTTAAAAGAAGGAAAAGGGAGGGTGAAGACAGTTCTGTAGATGACCGGGAAATATCAAAGGGAGATTTGATATAAATACCTCGAATTTTAACGCTTGGCGGGATTCATAGTTCTTCTTAGCCATAGCAACTCGAACCCATTGTGGCTTGTCCGTGATTGCAATATGCAAAAGGTAGCGTATCCCAATAAGGAAATGCTCCAGCACTACGAAGGCCAAGACCCATCCCACTTCAGTGTAGTGATAGTTGTAGGCTCGGACTTGGGGTGAAAGGCAGAGAAGTCCACAGTTGGTCATAATCGACAATGCTCCAAGAATCTCAAAAGCTTTCTACATAGCCAAACAACAAAAAATTGCAATAGGGTCAGGTCAATAGGGTAATCTCCCTTGGGAGCAGAACGCCCAAATAACCAAGCTTATGATAGACTTTTATCTGTACCTGCCACGCGCCAATGTCCTTGACCCTTTTACCCATGGGACGTTGGTAGACGACGCACAGCTTGAAGGCATCGGCGCGAATCTCGAGCACATTGTTGAACACCGCCCAAAACGCAGCGATGGGATACACGGAAGAAAACAGGACTACGTAGCCAAACTGTATGAACATCTCCAGGTAGTCGTCGTAGGTGCCCTCATAGTCGGCCATGTCACCCTCCTGGAAAGAATACATTACAAGTTTGCAACTAATTGCCAAAAGTGTGCGATAGTTGCTAGTTTCCTAGGGACATAGTGTTGGCAGCGTTGCAATAAACCTGATAGTAGATGCTTCAATGTGATTGTGCGAGTATACACAGCTCGGGATGGGTCTGTGTGTTTTGGGTGATAGTTGTTGTGAGTTTGGGGCTTTAGGGTCCCGAGGGCGTACGAGTCGTCAAAGGCAGTCGACCGAAAGAGCTACAAGCGTCAATTAATGGTGCTCCCAACTCAATAACAAGCAAAACGTACGCGTAAACCTATACCGTTGCGGGATCTACGAAGCGGTAATAGAGGAGTTCCACAACGCGCTCAATATATCTACCAACTCTCATTACGAATTTATGTTTAGCGTAAAATGAAATTGTACGATAGTACGTTCCTTGCTAATTCAAATTGATCTCTAAATAGTTTTAATTGAATGTAATAAAAGTTAGAGCAAATTCTTAAAACTTTCTAGAGACATTTATACCAGTAGTCTTTAAACTGTGGCACATCTTAGAGTTGTTCCAGTTGCATAGAGACTTTTGGAGGACTAAAGTATTTCTTTTAAATATTTTTTGGAACTGTAGTGTAACACTAGAGGGCCGACAAGTAATTGATACAAATGTAGTGTACAACTGAGGAATTTAAGTATTTAGAAAAGTGTTTGGATACCTCAGACTTAAAGGCCTTAATAATCATCAAATTGTATTCTGCTTTCAAATTACCTCGTCTGCATCTCTAATTCGGGGATCGTCCTGTGGAATTTCAACGATGTAAGCCAAGGGTGTGTAGGAACTATATTCCCGATTAAGGGTTGGTCTCCCATCGCCACTTGAAGGATGTTTTTCATTCTTTTTCTTTATCAATGTCCGAATTTGTTGTACCTAGAAAATGGTTAGACAGTTTCAGTGAATCATTTTAACATGGGTCTTGGATCTTTTTTTTATCTCAAGCCAAATGAATGGATCTTGATAATTAACTATACCAACTTAACTATAAGTGTATCTGCGTTAGTAGGAAGCCTAGTCCTGCTCTGAACTCGCATGACTTCAAAGTCATTTTGAAAATGTGGTTTCTTGTATTAGAAGTTGCTCGTTTTGTTACAACCAGATTTTACTTGAGAGATGATCCCTAGTTTGATTGGAATGATTTGCGGAGGGATTTTTATAGATGGTTACAAAGGATATGGAACGCAAGGAGGCTTTCGGAAGGGCTGAGGGACTAAGGACCAGATTGCAATGCTGGCCAGAATGTTGAAAGAGATACCGGGAGCAGGGGGAGGAAGGTGGGGATGTGTGCTGCGTTTCTGGATCTGAAGGTTGCGTGCTGGAACCGCGTGGGAAGCTCTTTGACTGCTTCCGGAGGAGGAGGGTAGAGGAAGGAATGGTGGTGTGAATGGAGAGGATGTATGCAAACATGTTGGGGGTGGCCAGAATAGAAGCGAGTATAACCAAACCGTTCTGTCAGGGGAGTCAGAGGTGCATGTTGAATTCTCTACTCTTCAACATATAGTGGTTGTTGGGAGAAAGAAGATGTGGATGCTGGCGTATGCAGATGATATGGTGTTGGTAACACAGGACAATATGAGTCTGCAAGCTGGGTTTGGGTAGTGGAATCTGTTTATGGATAAAAGAGATTTAGCCGGGCGGAAGGAACAAGGTGTCGGAAGTCAAGTGGAAGGGCCAAGTACTAGAGAAAGTCGAGGTACTTAAGTACCTGGGCCTTTAGTTTAAGTACTTTGGGGTGCGGAAGGAGTATGGTAGATGGGCACAAGCGAGGGCTAAGTGTACATGGGGAAGAATGAAACAGAAAATGACTAAGTTGTGGTTGAGGAACTGGGTAATAGCTGTAAGGATATGGGACGTGTGTGTGAAACCTATCTTACTGTACGGAGTGGAAGTATGGGGATGGATGAGTGGTATGTTTTGTACGGCGAGCAGACTTGACATCTGAAAGAAAGGTCACCTACGGAGTTTGTGGTTCTTCAGGAATCGGGGAGGGGGGTGGGGGCTCAGTATCAAATGGAAGGCATTTGCGAGGGTGGCGAGGTTTGAAGAGAAATTGATACGAATGGGAAATGAAAGGCTTGTTAAGAATATGTGGGAATGGTGCGTGAGCAGAGCGTAGAGTATATGGGCGGTGAGTAGAAGTAAAGCATACGAGACGTTGGAGCTTTCCGATATGGTAGTCCGGGGTATAAGGCGGAGAGGGGCACCGTTGAAGAACGCGTGAGGGGCATAGGAAGGGAAGTGGAAGAACTTGAGATACAGAGGAGAGTGAGCAGCTGCACATATAACCCGACATTTCAGAAGAACCAGGTGATCGGACGTAGACCAAAGTACTTTGGAGACAAGAACATGTCCCCGATCGAGAGGCTGTCTATTGCAAGGCCGAGATGTGGGTCTGAGGAAAGAGAACGTAAGGAATGGATAGTGCCCGAGTACATCCGGTGTGTTTTATGTGGGAAAGACGTGGATAGCTGGAAGCACCTGGTAGGGGAATGTGATGGGGTGAAGGAGGAGTGGGCTTTGGAGAAGGACTGGGGAAGAAAGCGAGTAGAGGTGTGGTTGGAGGAAACTGGGAAGGGGTAGGTGTCGGTCACAGCATTAATAAATGTCAGACTGAGGAAAAGAACCATATAGGAAGAGGATAGTTGAATTGTTGTGTGTATAGAGGTGTTTATGTTGGTACTATTATTGTTAATATTACTTGTAGGGTTCTTTCTAAGAATCATTTACCATAAAACGGTGTTATGGAACATGATTATTGGGAAGAACCCTACAAATCGTACATAATATTACTGATGGACTGGCCCTTTGATAAGAGCATGGCTTAAAAACTATTATCGTCAGAGGACCCCTTACCAAGTGGGTCCTGTCGGACTTATACTCCCAACCATTTTTATGTCTATGACAAGTTATATACAATGTTCTTACCTTAATATGATAAAACTTAATCACAAGAGGGATAATCGCCTCCTGTATATTATTGATAGCTTGAGTGATGATCAACATAGTCGCCACTTGACTGCGAAGCATCTCCATGTCTTGAAGGACGAACGCAATGTAGAAGAGCGACATAAAATTATTTACAAACTCGAAGAGGACCAACTTGGTCACCCGATGTCTGTCATATTGGGACTGCGTCCTATGATTTTCTGTAAAACAAACATCTTAACGACCCTCTCAACCTCCTAGCCCCACAGAACGCATACCCCATTCCGTTAGATGGGTAGCCAACCTCCGATAATAAGAATCCATTAGGAAGACTAAGCAAGTGTAGATTATGCTGGGTAACGGGACGAAAACCGGTGCCCATTCCCAGGTATTCTGTTTCAGATATGCCTCGGCCCAGAATGATATCAACATGATGATGAATGCACCAATGAGGCATAGAAAAACAATTGGAAGAGACCCGCAATACATCTAGAATTTATGGCAACAATTTACAATATCGATAAGCAGAAAGGGGATAAGAGGATAATAAGCTGAAGAAAATAACAGCATAAAATATTAACTTTTAAATTTGTCTTCATACGAGGGTATTGTGGCGCCATCTTCCCCGTGATAATGTCGATACACATGTGTCCATGAAAATTCGGTCGCGGTTCATCCATGCTCGTCATTCCGATGGTGCCCCATGTGAAGGCCAATTCGTTAGATTTCCTTTTCCAAACCTTGAAAATAAAGTATTTCATGAACATGCTGTATGTATTCATACAGGG
>WSZQ02088983.1:0-16195 GCA_019419845.2 Weissflogia rhopalogaster | reverse complement strand
TTTTTCTAAAAATATGTTTGTACGTCCCTTACTTACACTTAGAATTTGAGTTTAAAGATTTAATCGTTTTAACTAGTTTCTATTACACTCCTGAGTAACACAGGTGAATAAAAATGGTTAAAATTTGGATATACTTCTTTCTACCTATACAGGGAGTGGCAAAAATATAACTAGTTATTTCAAATTGTCTTCATATACACTTCCTTTAGTAACACAGGCTTTTAAACTGTTTCGAATGGCATTATTCAAAAAATTGTTAATTATACGGGGTGTTTTTTTATACAAATAACTTTGTTCAAATAACTTTATAATAATAAAAAAAATATATGAAATGAAATTATGAATATCCATTTGAACCATCAATTTTTTATTGACCTCAGTTCTGAGGAATACATGCAAAAAGAAAATATTAAGATTTTGAATGCATTTGAATGCACCTGTATACAGGGTGTTTCAATGATATTCAGAAACTTCTATAAACAAATTGCAGGTGCATAATCACAATGAAAAAAAATTTCAGGTGTGTTTTAAGTTATACAGCATTAAATCCAAATCTTCTAATTTCAGTGATGTTCAAATAGTAAAATTTGAAAAGTTTAAGAATTTATTGTCAGTAACTCATTTCTATATACTCTGAACCTTCCAGGAGCAACTACATAAACCTTGGTTACTATACAGGGTGTTGCAAATGTATTTAAATAATAACTGCTTATAACCACATGCATTTGTTTGTAATTTACTATAATTAATTTGGTCACCTTTTATATCTTATAGAATTACTATACATTTTTAAAACTGAATTAATGTTTTTTTCTTTCGTCTACTTAAGAATACTTACGAATATTTTAGGCATTTTTCAAACTCTCATTACATTATTTTTCAATCAGACTCTCAGGAAAATAATGAACGAGTCGCCACTGATGTTAACATAGCAGTAGAATAGAGCCGTTTTTGGCATACATTCGCGTACATGATATGGTCGTACGTGCAGTGTAATGAGGCGTGTTAGGAGAGGGAACAAAGATCCTGGAGCGCGGTCGAGGCCCGGAGGCAGGATATGTGTGTGTGTGTGTGTGTGTGTGTGTGTCTGTTTCTGTGTGGTCCAGCATGGTCGCTAGGAAGGTAGGTGGGATAATGGGGTCGTTGCGCATTGTTTATATTATATTACATTGCGCGTAGTAAATGCGGATATGCGCCCCGTTTTGCATTTAAATATACCTTGCATAGTTGAGGATGGCCAAGCGTTGGCGTGATGTGTGTATACTGACCTCGAGGAAAACGGTGACCCACACGACGTTGAACACACAGAAGAAGGGCACAGCTTCGGCGCCCACGACTAGCTGAAGGCAGCCGAGGAATAAGGGGATGAGCAGTGCTGTTGTATAGAAGCCCAAGAATGTAAAGTACAGGCAGATCGCATCGCCAAAGTATTCCCGGATTTCAGCTGGAAAAATATAAACATACCTTTTTTTGAACATATTAATAAACTCATTAGAAAAAAACACGGGGTAATTGCTTATAATATAGAAGGGCTATATGCAACCCAACTCTCATGAATTTACTCATAAACTTCTAATCTCTTCAATCTATTCACTAAACATCTATTAACTAAAAAAGGCGACCAGACCGAAATAAATGTGAACGCTAAATGTTCCCTTCAATCATCATCTCTATCCCTTCAAACCTTTAGTTTTGTCCCCGATCCCCTTTATTAAGCACAGGCATACATTTTCATTAGTGATATTGAAGGCTAGTTCTAAGAGGGAAATTTGAACAAGTGTCGACTTCTTTAGAGACCCACATTGACACTCCCCCTTCGGATCCCAACCAACACTATCTCATCTTGTCTGGTTCGCAACGCGTTCAACACGCTCAGTTCAACGCGTAATAACAGTTAGGACATTTTAACAAACGACATGGAGACAACGCCTTACGTACAAGGCCTTACGTGCGACAGCCGACCCTCGGGAAACCAGAGGGCGAAACCCAAGTGTCGCGGATTAGTAACGGGAGGTTCCCGACCCTCAAAGCGTCTCGGAGACAAGATGCGACCACCAGAGTACTAGAGTCCCACTTACATTTTATGCATGCATACATTGATTAAGTAGCTTGTGGTGTTGGTTGGAAATGGGAGACGACACCACAGAATGGAGGAGTGGGAATGGGAAGTGTCGGTAGAGAGCGCCAAACCAGAAATGTCTTGACGTCAATTCGGTGGCTGACAAACAAGTGGCGCTTTCAACTTTTCACTTGGAGACTCTGCCAGGAGCAGATAAAGATCTAGGAACTCCCGGAGGGTACGTTTTAGGGAGGATCTATCAACAGTCAAATCGAGTGTACGCTAATGAAAATTAATTAATTACTACCGTTGTTGTTTATATCGTCTACTTAACTATAAATAAAGATTTGTTTGATTTAGAATCATTTAGTTAGAGTTGTGGCGGTCACTAAACCCCGTTTCCACACAAATAATGAACAAATATCAACATCCTCCGAAATCCTCATCATCCAGACATAAATATAATGCTGGGGCGTCGAAATCGTCACCGCGACTAGTGGCGGTCAACGCCACTAGGACTGCGACCAGCTTTGATCTATTGTGCATGAACCAATACTAGGGGTCAATAACGGAGATCACCTTAGAAAAGGCTAGAATCTCCAGGACCGACTTTCATTTGAATTCAGCAAGGCTTGGCTGCTCGTTGCCTGGCAAAGAAAGTGTTTCCGCGTTATCACCTCCATCTGTGATGCCCTCCTGGAGCATCACAGGCGACAAATTTCCCACATTCATCAGTCCGGCGCCGAAGTCCGTCATCAGCAGCCAGTCCGTTACCTGCGAGTCCGTCGTCATCAGCAAGTCCATCATTCATACATGTTACCTCTTTTATTGTACCACAAAAACCCTAAAGACTCATTTAGTTTTCCTGTATTTTTCGTAGTCATACCAAACTTCCTCATAAGACAAGTTTGAAGCAATAATCTATCAAAATGTCTATCCAAGCATCCCAAATGAAGATTAATTAACTATTAACGTGAGAACTATCGATTGTTTAGAGTTCCAAGTCAATGTTTCAATCCCCGGGGGAGTTTCAGGAGCTCGAGGAACGAGATACTGAATTTTATCACCCATGCCGTGATTAATATTAATAGCGACGTGAAATTTCGTTAGGGTTTACTTTCATTAAGCACGATTGAGCTAAGCGTCGCATAAATTTAATGCACGATATAACTTGCTCTATTCCCAAACCGAAATACCCACAAACCTGGAATTTCTGCATAAATTCAGCTCTATTAAATTTAATATTATATCTCTCCTGGCTACAAAAGTGGATTAAGAGACTGTGATAAGCACATTAAAGTTTTATGGGTATGATCTGTACTTCTTAAGGTTAAGTAGGGATTAAAGTAACGAAAGGTTTTTCCCTTTAGCCTAGATTATAAATGAAGGAGAGGATATGTCTTAAAAATTTAATTTTTTGTTCTCGTTTATATTTTTTTCATATTTTTTTTTATTAAAAGACTGGAAAATACAGTTTTTTATTCTGCGACGTTTCTTGGAAACTTGTAAAATGAAGAAATACGTTTTATTTAGACGATTAGGTATTTTAAAAAGTTCTCCAAGGACAAGTTTGGTGAGATAGCAAAAATCACTAAACTGCCCTTGACACAACTTATCACAAGGCAACATTTGATTCTTCTTCTTTCTAACGTGGGACAGAAAGGTGCAATTTGACAGACACTC
This sequence comes from Weissflogia rhopalogaster, assembly GCA_019419845.2. Taxonomy (NCBI): domain Eukaryota; kingdom Metazoa; phylum Arthropoda; class Insecta; order Coleoptera; family Staphylinidae; genus Weissflogia; species Weissflogia rhopalogaster. Next base: position 12,453 of record WSZQ02088983.1, on the reverse strand, counting down.
ATTGGTAATGAGGACTATTGGAGTAGGGATGTATAAAAAGTATCAGTATCGACTCACGAGTGGTCCAGAGGCAGGACGTCCCGTTTTATTGCAAATTTTAAAATCGTCTCGGACAGGGTGAATCAATCCCCCTTAATCAGATAGGGGCAGCTTAAGAATTTCGGAGAGGTTAAGGCTAAAACCGTAGGACTAATTACTGAAGATGACGGCACAAAACGGAAAAGAACAAACAAAGAGTTTTTAGATCATAGAATTAGGTGCGAATATTACAACGAATAAAAAAACGCATGGAAATGTATGGAGAAAAAATGATACAGATCCAGTTAAACACATAATCGATTGGCGGACAAACACACGACACAGAAGACGATGACGCATAATCACTTGGATAAAAGAAGTGGAGAAAGATCTGGAAGAGTTAGGGGTGAAAACTGCCATCGATAGAGAAATGTAGAAAGCGATCTATACCTACAAGAAAGATCGAATTAATCTACCTAACGATAGAGATTTTTAAAAACTCAAAATGAGTGGCTATATCCGAGAGGGTGAAGAGCAAAATATATAAGGTAAAGCATGACAAAATATAGGTTAGAAAACACTAGTTTAGAAAATAGTTGTGCTTCGGCTATGAATAGCAAGATTGTTGCTACGATTAGTTCAACTTGCTATAAAGAATTTCTTACTCTTTGATATTACCTGGAACCTTCTTAAATCCTGAACTATTTCCTTCAGTAAGGCATTGTTAAAAGACTAGTAAGACGTAGCAAAGTTATTCGAACAATAACGGTGAATGCGCACTAGTTGAAATTGTTGTGCTATTTATCTGCATTGTCGCGAATGCGAAAAGCTGATTACGAAATTCATATTAGATAACAGGAAAACAACTTCTGGAAAGTTTAGTCCGAAGGCATGTTTTGTGTAGAGGTGTATGCACAAGGGGCGTATCAATAAGCAAAGCACGCGGGCGAAATGTGCACCACACGATAAGAGTAACGAATAAACAAGTAACGGAAGACAGAAGTGCGTACGTGACTTAAGCAATGCTTGAAAAACAAGTGGTACCACGCTCCATGTAGACGGTGAGAACTACGAGACCGCGTAGGCAGAAATCAGAATATATTCCAATGGCCTAGGGGCGGTAGGGACAGTCAGTTAGTCAGTTCGACTAACTTATCTTCCTGTTTCTTTACGAAGAGAGGTATATAGACGCATCGTTACCACGTCCTCACGTCCTTGTCTTGTCTGGAGTCGTTTTCTTTATGATGTGTTAATTTATTCAAACACAGGTGTACTGTTGAAGACGATATCTCCTTGTAGACACCCAGTTGAGTACAGGTTGTATTAAAATATCTTTCAACGTTGCAAAGCATCCGGGTACTTGCCTACAAACGGTAGAAACGGATTGTTGACATTTGCATGCACTTCCCACACCACCCACTTTACACCAGTAACCAGTATAGACCTGGACATGTGAGGTGGGTTGCCCATGGTTCGCTAGATGATACGATAACTGTGTCATTCTGCGGCCGGAAGCTGTGAAAATGTAACCGACCGCAAGTGGTGACAAAGGTTAAAGGAGATCAAAAGAAGCAAAACATTCCCTTCCAACAATAAGATGCATTCTTTTAACTTTTCTACCTTTTTCACTTTTATCTCCTTCCTTCCTTCCTTCTTTATTTTAAGACATGTTAAATTTTCATTCATATTGTAGAGATTTTTAACGTCGACCCTTGAAATTGATGTAAAATATAATGCCGGATGTTATGATGAAAATCTGGGATATTAAAAATGCACATTTTTGCATCTAATCCATAGGCCGTTCCTCATCTGGAGGGTCACGTCCCAACGTTGCAGATTTGAAGTATTAGCAACGAGGGGGTGGTGATATAGAATGTAGGATATGGAAGAGGAGTGAATGCAGGGCATTTCAGTTTCCTGCCCTCGCCTCGCCAATTTCCATCCATCCCTTCCCCTTTTTGAAGGTCTCATCTCGAGTACCCAATGCATCAGCACATCTCGTAGTCGTACTCAGCATATTATATCAATGTATATCTTGAAGCCTGGTTCCATTATATGAATAAAGATGTTGGCAACATCTGCACGAGCCCTCCAAGAATTTAGGTTTTCCGGTTTGATGGAAGTTGTTTCTGTTCACGTGCCCTACACCTGCCCTTGCCTTATGTTAATACATTTTTAACCTTTATATACAAAGATCATCGTAAAAGTTTTATGTATTCGTGATAGTCATTGGCATATGTTGCTTAAAGAAGTGCAATATTATGAAAATTGGTATTTTTATTAATTTAAGAAATTAAAATTCCCTCTAGTAGGTTGAATAATTTATATGTATATTAGAGAGAGAAAATGAGAATGTTAAACTTTCATAGAATATGTTTCTGTTTCAAGAGTATTTGATTTTTTTATATTTTGTGTCCATATTTTTTGCTTTTTTGATTAATAGTACATTATAGAACGAAATAGTATAGAGCAAATTTAGTGCTGGTTTGCCTAGAATAACATCATCTACAAGTACTGTTATGATCAGTCATAGGTTGTGAGGATCATAACTCAATCGACATTGTTAATATAATGTATACATTATACAACAGGAGTAGAAAACTTGAATTACTTAATTTATTTTTATAATCGAATGATTAATGATAAAGAAGCCTTGTCAGAATAAATCAATTGAAGGAGCAAATTTCAAACCTCGAGAGCCCAAAACTCTTGGCAGTAAATGGTACGTTGAGAAGTTAATTGGAAGCTGAATAAATATGTTCTTTTTATAATTGTATATACTTCGAGTTCTAAATAGATATCAAGAACAAATCAGTTGCGTAACTTTCAAATGTATTAAGGTTATCATCAGTTTTACTAAGAGTTTCTTCTGATATATTTTTCAAATGTGTTTCTGTTATAATCTGCATAGTTTAGTAACTAAGCAACTAGTGTTTATTTAAATCAATCGATTTTACTACTACTATATCTTATCAAATTTGTGATCATTTTCAATACCGCATTATTGAAATATTATTATCTGTGTGTTTGTGATACAAACGGGAGAATTAGGTTCGGAAACGGTTGGATTGCATGACCGAGGCGCGAAACGGGAGGAACATATACAGAATATGAAACCCGTATAGTAGTATAGTAACTTGTGCATCGGGCATGGAATGCTATCATTTCTCACGAGGATGACAATTTAGTGTTCTGATATCTGTATGACTGCAGCCAAAGATTGAACTGGGATTTCTTGATTAAAATCGAACCTAATTTGTATAAATATGCAACGCGAGTAGAAAAAGTCCCTTGTAACATGAAAAAAAATGCAAATATAGTACTTAATTACTTCATTCGTATTTGTAATTAAAGGAACTTGCCTATTTCTTAGGCCATTTCAGGCCATGTTTGCTTCGAACTGCACAAACTGAGACAAATCTCAATGGAAATTTGCACAGATGGTAGCCTTGGCCTGACTCATGTATTAACAAGAGGTTGTTTCCTCGAGTTGCTTCATCTCCTTTTGAGTACATTCATCTGACAAGAATATGCATAGAAGCACGAAGCCGAAGTCAGCAGTGTGACGGCCCCCTAATGCGTTGACACGCTGACGCCTACCGCGACAGTTGATCAAAAACACAAATCTGTGATGCATTCGAGCACGGCGTGACTACTAAAAAAATAAAATTTCCTATGTGTTTTTACGAAAGTCGCATTTTGTATGAGGTCCAGTGCTTAGCCCAAAGTAATATTGCCTAATTCCTTAAATTTTAATCCAATTTTCTACAATCTATCCATAAAAAATGCATCTACTCAAAAGCTATACATTTACAATCAATTAATTCCTTGCCGGCTATTTTAAAATCCAATTTTCAACAAGTTTAACTTTGTCAATACCAATAAAAATTTACTCGAAACTAGCATACCTATCACAAAAAGGATATTGTATCCAAAAAGGCACAATTTTCTCAACTCACCGAACGGCTGCGTACTGAATAGCGTAAGATACCAGCTCTTGCCCAGCTTCTTCAAGCGTTCGCGATCGTGCAGCGGATACACTTTGCTGACGATGCCCTTCTTGAGGCAGACCTGCAGCACCGATTGCCCCTCGTACAGCTCGATATTCGGATAGCCGGGAATGAAATTGTCCTCGGCGAGCGCACGAATATTCTCCAGCTCATGGCGCACGATATTTTGGCGCTCCGTGACCGTCAGCAGATCCTCCGTGTGCATCCCATCGGCGAGAAACTCCTCCAGGTCATTCACGACAAACTCACGCATCGCTCCATGCTTGTTCATCTTGACAATGTCCATCTCCTCGGCGGCTTCGAGGAATTTAATCTGTGATGCAGATACATGCAGGACCATTCCCTAAAGAAATGTTAAATTTCCCATAGAAAATAAATCAAAATAGAAAAACTTGGAAATAGAAGAAAAATTAGAGAAAACAGAAGGAACCAACCTCTTTAACATTATAAGGTTGTCTCATTACAATCAATTCCGCACCACCATCCCTTCGTTTCCCCTTGATACGATCGACTAACCAAGTTAAAGTACGTTCAGGGATGTCTGGAGCTACACGTATCACTATGTAGGATTGAGGAAGACCATGGCCGGAAGTTGTCTCCTCTTGATTGATCTTCTGCAGGATATCCGACTCTGATAAATGCAGATTGTGTGATGACATGTGGCCTTAAAGATGAAATGGTTAATTACCTTCGTCTGAATGAGGTGGTGAGTTGTTATTCGTGGTAGAAAACATTTTATCGTCTTTGTTTATAACAATTAGTCTATTACATATTTCTGTTGTCATTCTGTTGTTTTATTTCTATCAAATTTTATTATTTCGTTATAGAATCTTCTCTTTATAAAAACTTGTATCAAAATCTTTAAAATTAAAAAAAAGGTTTATCAACTTTCTAGATGTATACAGAAACTAAATTGTTATTTTACGAGAAGAAATCAATCGATTTCAATCGATAACTCTGTTTAAATGTCCATTAAATATAATTATGTTCAGAAATTAACGACTTAATCTTTTATTGTTATATTTCAAACACCTCTCTGATAGTAAATACTATTTTATTTCTGCTTTACAAATAAAATAATTTTACTCATTGTCAGCTAAAACAACTACTTGAAAACTAACACTTAAAGATTAAATTTCGTTATTAACACCAAGTTTGTCATCGATGCGAATTCGAAGTAACCGTAGACACAACTGACAACAAACAAGGCATGAACATATTTTTATACTTGGCAAAGTTCTCAAACACTACGGTTTTTACACAGCTGATAAGATAATAAATTGTAGGCATATGTTTATGTCTGCACCTATATCCTCATTTTTTACTACTATTCCTTTCTGAACCTGTTTTTAACTAGTTTAACTAGGAGCCTATGGGACTGGTAGCACGTACGTGGAAAATGCGGAACTAAAAAGTGAAATTCGAATTTGGTTCTAAAATATTTTCTAATCTGTATGTTTTAGAGTTCGTTTTGATATGTAAATGTATGAGATTTTCCAAAAATCGTCGAGTTTTAGGTATTCCATTGTTTTTTCGCATTTTCCTTTTTGTTACGATTATAAATCATGCACCAATCAATTCAGCGTGAAAATATCTTCTAACTGCGGGAACAGTTTTTCATTTGATGACTTTGAATCGAAGTTATAACTCATGAAATTTGAGTCTAATAACGCCGATGATTGCACGGACAGAAAAATGAAATTACTTCTTTTAAAATTTCACTTTTATTTATATTTACCTTTCTCCAATTTATACAAATCATACACCATTCGACTCAGAATGAAATTTGCCGTACCTTGCGGCAATTTGTCAGATAACATATTTAGAAATCATGTTATAAAGCATTGAAGTTTACTCTAATTACGTCAACATTTACGATCTAAAAAATAACTTGTCCTAAACATTCCAGTTTTATTCACCTTTCCCTTATTTCTAGAAGTACAAATTATTCACCTATTGATTCATCATGAAAATTACTTTAAACTACTGGGACAGTGTTTCATTTGATTACTTAGAACCGATTTAAAAGTCTAAAATTTGAGTCCAATAAAGACGACATTTTCGTTCTCAGAAAAATGACTTGAAATTACTTCTTCTAGAGATTACACTTTTATTTAGACGATTAATCGAAATGCCTGTTTCACTACTTAGTGACAAATTTAATTCTGAATCGATTAATATATGATTTGTATACATAAAAATCGCCGTTATTAGATTCTAATTTTAAGAATTCTAATATCGATTCTCAGTATTCAAATGAAACCCTGTCCAAAACAATTTTCACACTGAATCGATTGGTGTATGATTTATTCTACTAGATATAAGGGAAATGTGAATAAAAATAGAATGTTTAGAACAAGTCATTTTTGAGATCAGCCATTTTGATGTTGTCGTTATTACAGTAAATTTCAATGTTTTTTAAAATGATTTCTGAACATGTTATCCAACAAATTGCTGCATGATGCTCTGACAAATTTCATTCTGAGTCGGATGGTATGTGATTTGTATAAATTGGAGTAAGGCAAATATAGATAAAAGTGAAATTTTAGAAGTAATTTCAAGTAATTTTTCTGTCAGTGAAATCTTCGCCGTTATTAGACTCAAATTTCATGAGTTATAATATCGGTTCTAAGTCATCAAATGAAAACCTATTCCAGGTGCTAGAAGATATTTTCACGCTGAATTGATTGTTGTATGAACTATAATCCTAGCCATACGGAAAATATGAGAAAAAAAATGAAAAACCTAAAACTCGACATTTTTTTGGAAAAGACGTTTATTACACGATATATATCTCATTGTCAATAATTGACAAAGTTATAGGCATACATATAGATATCAAAACATACTCTAGAATGGGCATACTTCTATAACATGCAGTGTAGAAAATATTTTAAAACAAAAAAAAACAATGTTTGAATTTCACGTTTTAGTTCCGCATTTTGCCGCTACGTAGGGCCGCGTTGGGTCTTCTTAAAATCTCTTTTTCGCATTTCCTCTAAACTTTTATAATGAAAAATAAAATTAATAATTACCCCGAAGTTTATTAAGTTCATCGTGAATATTCCACAAGGTGTTAATACTATTTGTTTCATCGTTAATATATTTTTCTTTCTCGATTGTTAAGTAACATTCCTCTTGATCGCTTGATTCAAAGTCACCAATCTTTTCGAAGCAGACAACGCATGCGGTTTTCGTCAACTCTGACTTGTTTGATGACATTTTCTCTTGAGCTTTAGTTTTCCCCTTTTTAATTCAATGCCATTTTTTCCTTCTAAAAGTGCATTTGAATAATGAATACGAGGCGCTTTGAATATTTAAATTCGACTCGTACTTTGTAAATGGTGAGCTGATTTAAAATTAAAATCACTATATACCAACGGGTATAAATAGATACCCACGCGTGTGAAAATTTGGCTGATTGTGAGGTAATTTCAAGTACAGTAGTACATCGAGTACAACTGTTCATCTTAATTAATTAAATTAACTAATTTCTGTTGCAATCTATTGTTCTTGTGGCTTTATTTCCAATAGCAACATCTAATTACTTATTTTTACAATATTTTAAGACAAAAAAAAACAGCATTAAATACCTTTATGTCGGTTAGTCATCTTGTTTTTTCTAAGTATCTTCGTAAAATTACCTCAATAATCACAGATTACAACTGATAACACAACAGATCTTATCACATCATTAAAAGATTTACAGTTACGTTTTTGAAAATACGAAGCACTGCTGTTTTTTCAAAGCTTCATAAGCAGACTGATCTAAAAACTGGTCTAGGCTAAAATAAGACAAATTTACTACTTCATAAACAAAAATATATCAAGCATTAAACATGGTTTAAGTTGTATCGGAAACAAGAATTTCACAGTTCTAAATATTGAGAGTTTATTGATAAACCTGCTCATAATATTTAATGTTTATTAATAAAGTTGTTATGTATCGTATTGACATCTTACAATCTTTCTTGGCTTTAAAACGAAGAAAAATGATGATAAAAGAAAATTTTCTCCTAATAAATGTGTTAGAGAAAACTTTGCAAAATCATCCGTGAAGAATAAAACTGTGTCTATTAGCATGAAACTTCTGCTACTTCTATATAGATGTCGCCAGTGCTACCATTTTTTGAATTAACTTAATTTTACTTAATTGGATAAACTATCCTTTACAATATTTAGAAATTTTATAGCAGCTGAGGTTGTTATTAAGGCAAAAAGATAATTTTATCTATAAATCTACTAAAATATACAGTCAAAAGTTATTCTCCTCCCACCGTCGCACAATGGCAAATTTCGGATCAAAACCGCGACATAAATCCAAATCCATAATTCGAATTTTAAGCACTTCTTTAAAATTTTCTTTATTCTATCAATTGTAAATATATTAATGTAGTGTATTTTATTTAATTTAGGTGATTTTTCCATTTTCCGTGGGGTATGACCCCTTCATTTACTGTAAATATATCTTATTTCATAAACATTTTTCGAGGAGTTTGATTTTAGTCTCTAATTACCCATAAAGATATGCTCTCTGAGATGTTACCATACACCTCATTATTTGTTCGGGGTGGGGGACCCTTTATAAGGTGTTACATTTACATTTTCTTTAAATTCCAGTTAATTTTTTATGAGGAATTTGAATTTGGGCCCAAAGACTTCACAAGAATATGCTCTTTCAGATAATATTAGTCACATAATTGTTTGTTTGGGAGGGGGGTTTATATGTGTGACGTTATCAATAATTTGATCAATTCTGAAGTTTATATCTGGAATATTCCTGTCAATTTTTTGTTTGGAATTTTCATTTTGGTCCCAAATTATTCATAGAAGTATGTTCTTTCATTTTGGTCCCAAATTATTCATAGAAATATGTTCTTTCAGATGACATTGGCTGAAAGTATATATTTCTGTGGGTAATTTGACATCATAATGAAAATTCTCACTGAAAAACTGACCGGAATATTTCAAGAGGACGTATAAACTTTATTGGTGACAATCTATAACGTCACATATTTGGTCCTCCCCTCGAACAAACAATTACGTGTGTGGTATCACCTGAAAGAGCATATTCTTATGAATTTTTTGTGCCCAAATTAATATTTCTTATAAAAAATTAACCGAACTTTTTCTGGCTAACGTTTAGAATCCATAAGAGATGATGTAAATGTAACACTTTATATATTTCAAAATATTAAATGTTGTTTTTTTATTAACTTTGATCTTATTGTTTATTTTTTATTATATCAATGCTAAATAAGTACATTGATCTGTAATTGTAACAACTCTAACAATCAAATTTATTGCTTCAAGAACAAAAATAAGACACATCTTAATATGTCATTACTAAATGTTCTTTAATATGAAACATACTTCCCGATTGTTATTGTGGGTCTACTGATAAAAGAGGTCATAATCTTTTTACGGAAACAAACGTGACAGGTTTTGGGTAGAAAATTTATTATTTGTAAATTTACTAAAGCAAACTGTATGCTTTCATTCCCCAATTTTAGAATGAAAAATGAAGGTGTCTGCAAGAAACGTTTCCTATTTATACATAGATGACACTAGAGGTATTATTTGAGAATGAATTCCGTACATTGCTTAGTCAAGAGAGTAGTTAAGTTAAGATTTCATTAGTTCTCACAATAAGATTTTTAAAGTTTCCGAGTTAATATGTCACATGTATATATCTATATAATTTATGGCCCTAAGCCACCTAAGTAAGAAGGTGAAGCTGTATTCTAAGGGTGTGCCCAAAATGAAGTTTGCACTAATCAACAATCGCAAATATGCGCAACCCACAACATTCAACACATATGAAAAAAGGATAAGACCACTGACATATCATCTAAACACTCACATATAACAAGAATCCGTATATAAAAAAATCAACAGAAGGATCAGAAACAACAACAACATCACGTGACAATCACGATAATAATATATAATATACACATAAAAGCAATAAAGCAAGGCTGAAGGACCAGTATGGTCGATGGCCCAAATACAATATTATTATTTGATATCAAATTAAAATCAAATAAAATCTTACCAATAAATTCCAACTGAAAATATGCACTTTCACAGATAAAACTCCAGTAAACGATTTTAACGAAAGAATTTGGTAAATATTTGTAGAAAATATACGTAGAATTGATTAAAATAATTGATAAGAAATATATTTGAGAGGTTGACGTTTTTCACCAAATGACACTCACTTTTGACAACAAACAAACGTGTGAAACATAACGAAATGATCGTGTCGGCTTATTGCAAAATCTTTTGAGACAATTTCGGCAGTTGTTCAAAATTTCGCACACCCATGAAGATGTTGTTCACAGACATTAGTGATTGGTGGTTCAATCACATGATATTCAAGCATTGGGTTGCATTTCTTCTCGCCTATTTCCTTTTCTGTTTCATGTTCTTCTGTCTCACATGTATGGCTGGTAAGTAAAAATTACTATATAAGAAACTTTTATTGGCATTTCATCTTATACTTCATTATATTATTAAACACTAACAAGGAGAGTACCTCAGTTGTCCGTACAGAATTGAATAAATTTTTTTTAACTATAGTGTAGTATATTTTTAAGAAATAATTTATGTTTACGGGATTATACGCCGTTTTGAGCCATTTGCAAAAAAAAAAAATAGTTTAGTCAAAATTATCGTGGTAAATATTGCTTTAACAGTCTGGTAGTATTGGTTACATATGTATGCATAACCTTATTTGGCATTTCGGTCTTCCTGATCACCTTTACAGCCTTTCCCAAATTAAATAATAACAAAAGTAAACCGAACAATACTTCATATACAAAAACCAGCTATCATCCCAGGATCGCCCTTCTCATTTTCTTCTCCCGTACCATTTTGGTGATGACAGCCAGCCCTCCCTCCTTTTCCTCCACCTATTTTCCGTCAATATTCCCTGCTCTTCCTAATGAACCTAGCCATCCCTTCATCAGTCCTTCACAGTCCCTTGCCAGGTTCTCCCAGGTATCCACCCCTTCCAAACAAAATACACATTTCGTGTATTCCTGCCTCATCCAGACCTTCCTGCCTCTCTCCTCCGAGCCACACCTAGCCCTTGCCAACAATGTCTTCTCCATTCCAAAGTACCAGGACCTCCTTCCGATAACCTGCACCCTCTCCGCAGACATTCACTTCCAGTGATCCTGAGCAGAGCATACGATCAACTTCTTCTCCTGAGAAGCTTGGAGCCTCATACGATTTCTTCCTCACTTTCAACTATTCACACTCAGATTTCTTTGGTCACTATTCCCAAATACTTTTAACTAGTCTATCGTCATCTATTCTATAAAGACATTGCTCATACCTCGCGATTCTCCATGCACTCTCCCATTTTATCGACAGTTTTCCTGCTTCTTGGAGGGCTATGTATCGTGGTGTGGACTTTTCGGGACGTATTAGATCTTTAATGACCCATGTTTGTTCCTGCTCCAAGATTTCTCAATCTGCCAAACCCCAAACTTCTATGCCATATATGAAAATCGTTTTCACACATGTATTCTACAGTCTTATGATGATGTCCCAGTTATTCCCCCATACTTTCTGCCATTTACTCGATATTCTCCCCAATGCACACCTGGTTTCCCCTTGTACCAATCTGATAGCTTCTTTCTACCTCCCGTTGTAAGAAAACATAAAACCCAGATACTTAAACACAAACATTCTTTCAATTTCTTTACCCTTCCATTCTAACCTCTCCTTTCTCTCGCATCCATCCACATTCTTACATACCATACTCTTCGTTTTCTCCATTATCCCTAACATTCTTTTTTCCCTCAATTGTTGGAGCCAGTAATACCACATCATCTACACCAACATCTACACCTATTACTACATTGCCATCTTGCCCTTTTCAACACATCCTCCAGTTCCGTCACATAAAGGAACAACAAGGGACTTACTGAATATCCTTGTCTGAGACTTACTTACCCCAAACTCCTCCGACACTTTCTCACCGACTTTCGCCGCTTACTAAAAATTACTAAATTGTTAAATATCCTAACCTCAACCTAACCTCAACCTTATCTAATTTTAGCTGACTTAAGAAGTATGCCACCATCATTGATACGAAAATGGCAGCAATACAATCAATGTCTGGCGGCTTCAACAAAAGAAAAATTACAGGAAGATTAATTACAAATTTTGGCCCATATTAATGCACAGGAAAATAATTCAAATAAAAATAGTCTGTGAAGGAAATCAGTTTTTCCGAGGCGTATTCAATTGGAAACGTTTTCCCAATTGAAAACGCTTTTCCAAGTTGATTGCGTTTGTGCTTCGTTTTCGTTCATTGTCGCAGCATTTTCCTCATCATTTTTTGATGAGTAAAAAACACTTTTTTCACAGTTCTACAAATATTATTTATTATTGTACAATGTACATTTCGGCT
>WSZQ02088961.1:0-14276 GCA_019419845.2 Weissflogia rhopalogaster | reverse complement strand
ATATACACGGTGACATTCAAACAACATATTGATGTTGAACCTATAGAAATGTATCATATAGGTATCGATAATATTCCGCATCAAAGTCGGTTGAACATGGACTCGCTCATACGTATCTCGCACTTAAATACTGAAGAAATCAGTAAAATCGTTGGACTATGTAATCAATATGATGATATTTTTTATGATGAAAACTGTGATTTGAGTTTTTCCAATGCAGTCAAGCATAACATAGGAACCACAAATGATGAAACAGTTTATTGCAAATCGTATCGTTATCCGTACAATTTAAAATCAGAAGTTCAAAACCAAATAGAGAAATTGCTTAATAATAAAATAATTCAACCGTCAATTTCTCCTTATAGTTCACATGTTTGGATTGTTCCCAAAAAGATTGATGTAAGTGGTAAACAAAAATGGCGACTTGTAATTGATTTTCGTAAATGAAATGAAAAAAACTATCGAAGATAAGTACCCATTACTCTAAAGGAGATTAAAGCATTCTTGGGTTTAGTGGGATTTTACAGGTTATTTATACCAAATTCTGCGAAAGTTGTCCTACCATTAAGAAACTATTTTAAAATAGGGGACCAAAATCAATAATAGCAATGCCAGATATACTGATGCTTTTGAAAAATGTAAGGAACTATTAACGAATAGCACTATTCTTGCATATCCCGATTTAAATTAAATGTTCTGTTTGAATACTGATGCTTCTGGAACATCAATTAGAGCAGTCCTTTCTCAAAATAATTATCCGATTGCATATTATTCATAATAGCTACACGCCATTATAGACCCTACATTTATGGTAAAACGTTTATTATCGAAACCGACCATAAACGATTAACCTGGCTATTCTAATTGAAAGACTTAACTAATCGTCTACTAAAATGGCGCCTTGAACTTGAACAGTATTCCTTTAAAATTAATTACAAAAGGGGTTAGGAAAATATTGTAGCTGATTGTTTATCTCGAATTGAAGCCAATGCAAATAAAACAGATAATTGTTCCGTGATTGCAAACGTGGATCCGTCTGAAACAATATCCATATTCGATCATGATGAAACTCTCAGTGCCGATTATCCAATTGATAATGACGATGATTATAATAATACAAACTATACAGCAATAGGAAACTCTGTGCACACGATGCATATTTCTGAAAAGTCAGTCAATTAATTTAAAAATCATGTTATATTTAAATATGGAGACGAATTTAAAATAGATAGAACTTAGTCATTTACTATTAAAGTTAGAAATGGTCATGAATTAGAAAATATCTCTAGTGCTCTAAACGAACTAATGCTTATATGGAGTTTATTTTGAGAATGAAAACTTATTTTCCAAATTTCAAATCATAGGCTCACACATTTCAAATGGCTCCATGAAGGTAATTAAATAACCTCGTATTTACTTGACATTGAAAATAAGAATGAGAAAAACAAGGTTATAGATGAGTATCATACAGAAACGCACAACAGTATAACTGAAGCTAATAATCACTTGAATCAGAAATATTATTGACCAAACATGAAGTCAAAAATCAGTAAATTAATTAATAAGTTTGAATTATGGCTTAAAGCAAAATACGAAAGAAACCCGTACCAGGTCCCATTTTCGCAAAATTATTATAAGCAAAACGACCGTTTGACATATTACGTATTGACGTATTTAGCTTTGAGGGACATAAATTCCTCACAATCATTGATTTCTTTTTTCGTTATAGTCAAGCTTATTTCTTTGAAGGCTTAACAGCGATTACTATCACCAATAACCTAAGACTTTCCTTTTCGTTTCATGGTTATCCTAGAAAAATAGTCTGCGATGGAGGAAATGAGTTTAAAAATAAAGTTTTTACCGAATTCTGAAATCTATTTAAAATATATAATCATTTCATGACAAATTATAACAGCAGCTCAAATTCGCCTATTGAAAGAGTACATTCAACACTGTTGGAAAAGATACGTATTTCAAACTTTAAAAACAAGTGTGAAAGTCCTAAAAATCACATGTTGAATGTAATTTTGGTGTACAAACAATCAATCCACTCTTGAACTGGATTCACTCCTTTTTCAATTTTATATGGGCCTTTTGATAATTTAAACAGTCATGAAATTGATTTATCATTAACAATCTATAAACACTATAATCAGAAACGTAAGACAGAACTTCTTCCTTTTTTCCGAGAATTATACCAAAAACAAAAAGAAATTACGCAAATTAAATTTGAGGAATGAATCGCCTGGAGAAATTAATGAACCCGAAATGTATTTCAAGAAACCACGTATTAGGAAAGCAGACCCCTGCTAAGACAAAGTAAATGTCACAGGAAAAAAGCAAAATAAATTTATCGGTGTTAGAAGCAAATCGGGAAAGCCTGCAAACATTCACCTACGCAAAGTCAAGCATGTAAGGAAATCAGCTTTTCCCTGTACTAGTTCTAGCAAAACTCAGTCTTAATTTTATTCAATTTATTTACAAGTAGTTTTCGTTTCTATAGTTTAATTCACTAATTAAAAAAAAGTAAAATAACAAGTTAATTCTTGTCTTGACGCCTCTGGATCTTCCATTGATATTCAAACTAGCACTTTATCATTGAAGAGCGTAAAACATGTATGACTTCCTACCTTTTCCTATACATCGAACTCACAATGGAAGTATGCATGAAGACCCGCATAATAGAAGTTCGACGAGGACGTCTTCATGCTATGGGGGGAGAAGTTACGTCACCTCCCAATAGATGGCGGCAACTAAATACATACACCATCTCCATTACCACGGACGACTCAGCGCTTCAGTCACCTGCGCATCCGGATATTTTGCGTGGGGATGACAAACGTCTTCCTCCAACATTAATTGAACCGAAAATAATTTTCTATTCTTGACTCACGTTCAAGCATTATCCATTCTCGGTCTTTTGCGTTTTGTTGTAAATTTTTGTGTTAACTTATAAGAACCACCAAATCCTTTTAACGTTTTCGCGAGAGAAACATAACTATATATTTTTATGATTACAATTTTGTGTTTACAATTTGTGTTGTTTTTATTGTGCACTAATTTTTGTGTGGTAGTAGTTATGAGTTGAATGTTGAGTGTTGAATGTTGAGGGTAGAATTTTGGGTGTTAAATGTTTTTAGTTTTGGAAGTGTTTGTGGTATGTTGTGGGTGAATAATATTCACCCGGTGGATTACCCACCTCGGGGAATCGAACCCGTACTCCTACGTAGTAAGCGGAGATGCTACCACTAGGCTGCCTAGGTGGGCAAATATTTAAAATTATTATTATAAAAATCGATTATTACATAATATAAATATTGATAAATAATTAATGTAAAAATCGATATTTATAACTATTTATTTTATTTATCGTTAACGCGGAAATATATAAATAACATATTATAGAAGTGAAATTAATATTATTTTGCAAGAATCAATGATATCAATCAATCAATCAATCAAACATAAATGATGTGGCATCCCTGCATCGTGTAGTAAATTTTAAATGTTTGATATCTTGAAGACACATCTGAACACCAGTGTGGTGGTGTGAATTAATACATTCTTAGTTAAGAAAATAGACGCAACGTACATTTTCAAAATTTGGCTTTTTTGATTATTTATATTTTGGTGAACCATTGGTATAATATTACCGCCATTGTGCCAATTTCTTATTATTTTCGATAAGAATCCTTTGAATATTTATTCATTTCTATTCTAGTCTAGGAGCCATTAAACGAAAACTTCACAAAAACCATAGCATAGCACCTTCTCAAATATCATTATGATAATTTCATGCTCATATTCAGTGTGAAATGTATAAGACAGTCTAAATATTACGTTTATTGTTGTAGTATCTAAGCTAGGGACAGTCATAAATTTTGTGTTCCAATTTACATCAATGAAAATGTTTCGTTTAAGTTTGCAAGAAAACTCACAAGATTTCGACATGCGTCCATTTTAAGTGTAACACGATCTCTTCTATGCATTCACAGAAGAGATAGAAGATGTGCTGTTATTTTTTTCAATAATACCCCCAGTTATTCCCGTATCTTTACAATAATACTATTATTTATGATCCAAACCATAAATTCCCTTAAAAACCGCACATGTACTTCATCGCATCAACTACAACGTTTTGCTTCACGACTTTTTTAACAATGCGGGACCCATTAAAATGCCTTAGATTAAAATATTTGTGATTCAATCGTATTCTGAGAAGTTCAAAATTCGCATTTTCCCGAAGTATATTACAGTTGTAGAAAGACCGTAATATTCTTCTTTCCCGTATGTTCCTTGGTCCGCATGCTCCTGGTAATTATAATTGGTAGACCCTCTAATGTAATATTGTATTTATACCTTACAAATTCCAGAATAAAATAAATATTAACTATTGATCTCACTTATTGCCGCAAATATATTTTCCTAGTTAGGCGAGTAAGATCCGGGAATCGAATCCGAATCGCCCGCGTGGCAGGCGAGCATTCTACCTTAGAACCAACGATACTTGCTTAATCCCCTTAATTAATTAATTAAGTTTCACAAATTATAAAGTTTATAACAGTAACTCTTGCTTGTTTACATAGACCTTTATAAGAGCAAATATTGACTCCACCAGACGAAAAAGATTGTATATAAAGGGTATCAAAAACCACACATTTCAGTTTCCAAGGTGCGCGCCAAGAATTCTTGCTGTTTGGGACATTATGCTATACGCAGCTTTCCTATTTAGCGTTTTAATTGCATGGTTGGGTAGTCCAAATTCAGCGATGATTTTTTCGCACGTATTTCTCTCGTCTGTTATAACCAATTCTCCGAATGTATCAACGGTGAAGATTCCAAGTTGAGTTTGGTACTTGAGAGCAAGACTCAGTTCTTGTACCAGGTTCAGATCACGGTGCATGTCACTGAAATTAGTAGTGTTTACTTCACTAACTGAATTCACGGCGTACCGGACTCCGTTCATCTTCTTCACCATTTCAAGTTTCCTTAGGGCAGCAACCTCGATTATGAAGATATTTCTCCTCTGGCCTTCTTCTACCTGGATCATGATATCTGGTTTGTTCTGGTATAATTTCTTCTCCAATAGGATGGATTGACCGGCGCGTATTTTTATTTTATGGTTTCCGTTTATGAAGTCCGTGTTTACCACGGCCTTTCCAAACTGTAGGTGTGAAATTATTGGCAATAGGTATTCAGGTTGATTAGAATCTCCTTATGGATCCATTGTACCACTTGGTCGTGTCGAGTCGCATATGCATGTTTTTGATAATTACTCGTAATGTGGTACGCTGTCTCCTTCTCACTGCATCCTCGCCTACACCGTTGACCACCCTCGGAATGGCTGCGAACCGATTAAAACTGCTCTTCTGTGGCGGCATTTAGATATGACAGCTTGGTACTGTCCACCCTGATGTCTCTCGACGGTGGGAATGTAATTTTCTCGTGGAGTTTAATGACTTGCATCGGGTATGCAGCCAATTTCGAACATGTCTGGAGGCGGTTGTTTGCAATCGATTTGTTTGATCTGATCAATCATTAGACGGCATGTTTTGCGGTGATCACCTATATTGGTTTCATCTGTGTCTTGCAGACAGTATTTGCCTTTTACATGCCTAAAGTCGCTGATCGGAGTATCGCAAGCTGCCTGGTCGAGTAGTCTGTACTGGGCCAGGGTCTCCGCTAGGTCTGAGTGTCCGACTGGATAACAATAGCGCCTGACTTTTTGTATTTTAGACTCCGTTTCAATAGATCTAAACCCGAGACCTCCAAGTTCTGGGAGTAAATACATCCTCTGGTTTGAAGTTCCCTGTGTTTTGATGCGGTTCTCCACTGCTAGCTTGCGTATCTGGCCATCCAGATTACGTACTATCTTCAACGTGGAACTTACTCTCTCTTCTGGTCGTATATTCCCAAGGATGTAAACAGCTGCTGGAAATATTGTGTTGTTGAATAATTTCCTTTTTGGGCAGTTGTCAGTTTGGAAGAGAATATTTCTTAGGCTTTATTGCAGAGTCTTTCGCAGAGTGACTTGTAATTATCTTTGCATTCCTAGCTCATTTGCTCAATCCCTAGATACTTATAGCCTGCTCTAATTTGGGGGATGAAAGTTGATTCTACATGGTTGTTAGTGCTGTAATAGTCACACTTTTGACGATTAAGTGTCAGGCCCTATTCGCTCGCGGAACTCTGTAGATTTGCCGAGAGTATGGTCCGCAGATTGGACGTGGTACTTGATGTCATCCATGTAAACAATTACTACATGCTTTCCCTTTGACTGGTTAACTGAGTCACTTTGCAGTACCCCTCTCCTGACTAGTATCATCTTCTGGGCTTTCCCGTCATTTCGGCGCAGTATCATATTCCATTTGCCCATCATAGTGGTGTACAATTTTCCTGCTTCTGCGGGGATTGACAGGGCCATTGTTGGTTCATACATTTATTGTTTTAAGGCTCATTTGAATTTTACATTTCTGATTTGCTTTAATTTAATTTCGCGATCTGCGTCGCATCCTAAACTCCGTGTAAATACATAATTCGGTTTTAGTTTAACTTAGTTCTTGTTTTCCCGTTAAGTTTGTACAGTTTTTAGTGTTTATCTCCGCGTTTAAGTTTAAACTCACTATGGCGAAGTGGCAAATCACCGAGCTGAACATTTTGCGCGGGTGTATCGAAGGCAATGGGGGCACCGTGACAAAACAAAACATCATTGAGCTGTAGTAGCAGTTACCTGACAGGACGTAGGTGGCGAGTAAGAAGAAGTGTATTCGACTAAGGTAACCAATTTTTGGACTCTCAATGAATCTGAAAGGCTAGCACGACTCTTCCAAGAGGCGGACTTTCCAAAAATCCGCAAGCGAGTAGAATACATACTTGTGCACTTTCCATCTCGCACTGTGAAAAGTATAGAGACCAGGCTGCGCGAAAATCACACCGAACTTTACTATGCCACCACGCGTGCTAGACAGAGAACGCCACCTGTTGCTGTCCCTCGCCCTCCCGATGCGGCCAACGTCGATGCACCCGCTCAGCCAACCTTGGCGCAAAAGGAGCCCTCTCACATCCCGCGCGAACCACTCACAATACCAAGCACAACACCAACAACTTCCCCCGCGCCGCGCACACCGTCACCCGAGCAAAGCATACCTCCACCCGCGCCACCCGTTGTCACACATAAACCCGAGGCATCAAATACACCCGAAACACTTGTTCCAGGCGCGACCGATAATATACCCGACGCAAACATATCCGATACAAATCCGCCTAAAGGGCTTTCTAGACTTCTAGGAATTTTAACGGTAAACGGCAAAAAATGGAGGCTGTTAATATTCTACCCCAAAAATCGACATTCCGAGACAATTAAACATGTAAATGAACTTTTATCAACAGCCATATTATCAATAGAGTCATCAACACGAAAACCAAACACAAAAGAAAGTTAATAAAACAATACATTCTTGCCGCCGGCTTTTTGCTTCGACAAAAAATCACCGGGAACATCGGCAATAATAAACAAAAGCCACCATACATTCACACGAGCCTTAAAATTAAAAAAAAAACTCGATGGAAGGGTGGCACGGGCGAAGGCCATAGAGAAGGGAGGGAAAGATCCACAAAAGACAATTTGAAACTCTTTAACGAAGAATTGAAGAATTGAAAACTTCTACGCCGAGATTTTCAAGAGCCGAAGGCAGCACACACGGACGCCAATCCTGGACCGATGGCTAAGCGAGCTCGCCAAGATCCCAACGAACACACCACAGCCGAGCGATGTTGACGCTCTTATCGCGGAGGGGATTAAAACGTCAACACCCTGGAAGGCGCCCGGCGACGACGGCATACCAAATGCCCTTTACAAATACCTTCCGGCAGCAGCATCCTACCTATCACAACACGTACATAGTTGCCTCCGTGGACAGTCCCTTTTAACCGAGACGGACGTTAAAGCCAATATGATTCTTATCCATAAAAAGGATAGACCACGGACCCCTCTAACTACCGCCCAATTTCCTTCCTCAATACAGAATACAAGCTCCTCACTAAAGTCCATGCATCCGAAAGAGAAAACCTCACCGGATCCTTTATCCCGACCGAACTACTAGCCCGACCTGGTGTCTGGGGGACGCTGAAAGGCTTCCTGATCGACAAATCCATCATCCAGCTGGCGAAATGCATCCATGTGGCTCGACTTTTCGAAAGCGTTCGATACAATCGACCACAATACCATGCGAAGACTCATTCTTTCCCTCCCTATCGACGAAAACCGCAAGTTCCTCCTCATCAATGCGGTCGGGAAATGGAACATCAGGCTAGTACGCCACGACAACAAGCCAGCAAAGGAGATCAGGGTACAGAGAGGCGTGTACCAAGGCGACTCCATCAGCCGCCTGATATTCAAACTGATCACGGCAGCGCTCCTCCAACATCTCCGAGACGACGAGAACATATACCGAGCCACGAGAGGGAAACATCGAACACTCGCGTTTATGGATGACATTAAATGCCACGCCTCCACTGCCGTACAACTTGACCTGATTGGAAGAGGTCAAGCGGGCAAGGGCTGAGGTGGGACTATCCCTTAATACCATCAAATGTGGCTTGCATGGAGACGATCTACGTGACGACCAGTTTTTCCTGCCCCAGGTGCGCAACTTTGGGGGTCTCGGTTTTCGGACGATCGAGGTGGAGATCGAGATCCAATTCGTGCGCCGCTACTGCTACTTCATCGGACATGACGACCTAGACGAGACGCTCCAGGGCTTCCAACACCTGACCCAAAGAGGATGCCGCTCCCCTATATCCGATTTCACACATATTAGTACCAAAAACGAACTGACGAGCTCTTCCACCATCATAAATAATAACAAGTACAATCAAATATCCCAAGTCCTAATTAACAACATCAAGACAAAAGATATGCAATCCAGACTTGACACGTGGGCGAAACTGGCCCGCTACCACAAGACTGTTACCAACATGACTAACACAATTTTTTTTCCAGCTACAAAAGACCTTCGCACTGACTCCAGCAAGCTGTCACTAATAATCGCTGCAGCAGAGGAGCAAATCCGTCCGAACGAAATAATCTGGAGGTGGAGAACAAGTCCTCTCGACGAGGCTGCTCTGAAGCCGAGACCGCCTACAATATCACCAGCGCGTGCCTCAAACAGTCGTTCATCACGAGGCACGACCAGGTGGTCCACTGGCTGTTAAAAGAGCTGCTGACAGCGATGGGGGCTCCATCCGATACCATCAGTGAGTTCCAGTTCGGCAGACCAGTGCTGAACGTGGAATTCAGGTCCAAGACGGGAGAGGATGTGAAAATTCGAGCGGGCCCCAGCATCCTCACGGAAAAATGGCTCCACTACAATAATCCCGACGTCTTTGTTGATAGATGCGGAGATTATACGGTTGGTGCACCAAACTGAAAACTTAGTGCACCACGAACCAATAATAAATATACATACGCGCCGTATACCTCAGCGAGAGCGGACGTTTTACACGCTCCGTTCTCAAGGACCTGGCGAGTTTCACAGTTTTGTCAAAATATAATTGTTGGATTTGTTACCAACGAGCTGTGCTACATACATAGCATCATTGTTTTATTCATGTCCGTTTGTGGATTTATTAGTGTATTGATTTTTAATATTTTAATTTAATTTGACGTAACAGTCAATTAATTTTTACGGCAATGGCAAAGCGGCAAACCTCCGAATTGGACAATTTGTGCTAATGTATTGAGTATAATGGGGGCACCGTGACGAAAAAAAAATATCATAGAACTTCAACAGCAGTTGCACGGCAGAACAGAGGCGGCGATATAAAAGAAGTGCATGGACCTAAGGAAAGGAATTTCAACCAAAGTAACGAATTTTTAGACTCCAGAGTAATCAGAACGGCGGGCACGTCTCTATCAAGTGGCTGATTTTCCAACTATCCGCAAGCGCGTGGAATCCGTTCTTATTCATTTTCCAACTCGCACTGCGAAAAGTATGGAGACCAAGCGAAAATCATACCGAAATATATTATGCCAATAGTAGAATCAAGCGTGCACAACACAGACCGCTTCAAGTTATTATCCAATCTCATCCCGTATCGCCAAACGTCGACGTGCACGGTTCCCCAAATTTGGCGGTAAATGATTGTGAAAATACCCCACGCGACCCAAGCATACCATCACGCGCGCGAAGTGCACACACACCCGTCGAGCTTGTTTTCGCTACACATACACAGGTGAAACTAAATTCACCCAAAACACAAATTCCGGATACGACCGATAACATGCCAAACATAAGCACTCCCGCTACCTCCAAGCCTCCCGATGGACTTTCGAGACTTCTGGGTCTTTAACGGTCGACGGCAAAAAACGAAGACTGTTGATATTCTGCACCAACATTCGGCATTCAGAATCAATTAAATACGTAGCTATACTTTTATCAACGGCCATTAAATATATAGAGATTTCTACAAGAAAACCGAATATAAAACACAAATTAATAAAGTAATACATCCTTGCCGCCGTTTTTTTTGCTTAGACAGAAAATCACCGGGCACATAGGCAAGATCAAACAAAAACCTACATACCTGTACACACGCCGCAAAATCAAAAAAGACTTGAAGGCAGGGTAGCACGTGCGAAGGCAATACAGAAAGGGATGTCAAAGAAATTGTCTAAAGAGAAACATGCTGAAATCCGTATGATGCAGAAATTGCGCGTGACGCCGGCACAGTATATAATTTCTATCAGCGATAGGTTGAAACTCCTCAACGAAGAACTGGCGAGTCAGAAGACCAAGCACGAAGCATTCAAGTTAAGGCAAAGATGCCGAGACAATCCGTCTCTTAATTGTCTCGCATCCGGTAGGCCAGAGTCGGACCTTGACTTCGACAGCGCGGAAACTTTCTACGCCGAAATCTTTAAGGACCGCCAACATAATAATCAAACACCAATCTTGGACAGATGGCTCTCCGAACTCGCCAAAATCCCAGCCTGTATACCACAACCTGTTGATGTTAATCGTCTTGTCATCGAAGGTATTAAGACATAAGCACTCTGGAACGCTCCCGGCGATGACGGCATACCTAATTCACTGTACAAATACCTCCAGGCAGCAGCATCCTATATTTCTCAACACATCAACAAATGCATTCAATGACAATACATTTTGACACAGAGGGACAAGAAAGCCAATATGATCCTTTTCCACAAAAAAAGGATCGACCACGGACCCTTCTAATTACCGTCCAATTTCCCTCCTTAACACCGACTACAAACTCCTAACGAAAGTACTTGAATCCGAGATAGAAGGCGTGATCGGATCAATTGTTCCCACCGAACATTTAGCACGACCTGGAGTATATCAATAATCCAACTATCAAAACTGAAACGCATCCCTCACGCATCTATGTGGCTAGATTTTTCAAAAGCTATCGACACCATCGACCACAGTGCCATCCGCAAATTGTTCCTCTCCCTTCCTATCGATCAAAATCGCAAGTGCTTCCTTCTTACTGCTGTCGGGATGTGGAATGTCAGGCTGGTGCGAAGCGATAATAAGCCAGACAAGCAGATCAGGGTACAGAGAAGCGTGTACCAGGGCGACTCCATCAGCCCTTTAATATTTAAGCTAATCACGGCAGCGCTCTTAAAACACCTACGAGACGACGCAGATATAAAGCGAGCAACGAGAGGGAAACATCGTACGCTAGCGTTTATGGATGATATAAAATGCCATGCCTCTACTGCCGAACAATTGGATCTTATATTGGGAGAAGTTAAACGAGCAAGTGCTGAGGTGGGATTATCCCTCAATACTAATAAATGCGGCATATATGGAGACTATTTACGAGACGACCAGTTCTTCCTTCCTCAGGTGCGCCGCGGATATACATATCTCTGCATTGAACATAAGGTGTTGGACACCGGGGAAAACTACGAAAACCTTGAGGAGAAACTGGTCAAAATAGCCACATACCTTTTCCAATCCCGCCTCACCATCCATTAGAAACGGATAATATACAACAACACCATAGTACCCGCCGCGGTGTATATACTGGACAACATCCGCTCAAGCGAGCGTTACCCCTCGCTTATCCCAAGACTGTTAAGTCAATGACTGACAAAATACTATTTCCAGCCACGACAGACCTCCGCTCTGAGTCAAGTATGCTATTGTTGATAAACGCTGCCGCAGAGGAGCAGATCCAGACTGTAAGAAGCAACCAAGAACGGAACAATAAGTCCTGTCATCGAGGCTGCTTCGAAGCCGAGACCGCCTACCACATTACGAGCGCGTGCCTGAAACAGTCGTTCATTGCGAGGCACGACCAGGTGGTCCACTGGCTAATAAAGAAGCTGCTGACATCGAATGGAGCTCTCGCTGATAACATCAAGGACTTTCAGTTCGGCAAAGCAGTGCTGAATGTGGAGTTCTGTTCAAGGACTGGAGAAGAGGTGAAAATACGAGCGGACCAAGGCATCCTCAATAAATTGGCATAATATTTAGTATATTTATGTATGTAGAAAGTATAAGGTTGGTGCACTAAACTGCAAACTTAGTGTACTATGAACCGAATAAAGAGATTATCCTACCGAGGACTGGATATCCATTTATCGACTTATTTAACTCTCAAAACAAAATTTTTGGATATTTTAACACTATATTTGCAGATATATTGATTTCAATCTTTCAAATGTCATGCCACTGGCGACATGTGCATGTAATACTTGCAATTAATTTGGTAATGTTATTTTCTTAATTGTTGTTTACAAGCTGTTGTTTGGAGGAATACAGCACACCATCATTTTTGGGAGAAAGAGAAAAGAAATTTAGAAACTCTTCAATTTATCTAGCCATACCTAAGGCATTTCCTACCCCCCCTCCCCGGCATCCGTGAATGAATACAATACCTCGAAGGATTTAAACACATGTGCATGCAATTTCTGAAGGATCCAATTTCATTTTTACAGTCGCAGAATTTTTATGAGGTCCCCCTAGAATTCTTATTCATCATGGATAAGGGAGTATTGCGGCAGAAATAATAAGTACACCGCCACCTCATTTGCAGCCACATGCGAAGTTTTATAATACCCAATCTCGCAGGTTCATTCCCATTGTCGCATGACGGTGTTAAATACGACATAAGCCCATAGCGGACGAGATGGAGTTTGTCCACCTGGAGCTTTTTATTTTACAGCAGGAACGCGAAATTACACGCTACGGAAATTGTGTATAAAAAAGGTGGAGAGCCGAAGTAAATACAGTTAAGTCCAAAAACGTAACTTAAGCCGCCCCACTTAACCATCATAACCGAAATATCCTGCCCGTAATGCATAATCATCAAAGAAACACATAATTGTTCTCAACACGAGCCAGACGCGCACATAAAACATTAAATGATTTCGCCGCTAAACAAAAATAATCAACAATGTATTATTGCATTCCGTACCATGCGACACACCTACCTGAGACACTTATCACTCTCAGGAATTAATGTATTTTTCTCAAAAATTCTCCCAAAGTAATTTAAGTACATGCTTAAAAAAAACGAAACGTAATCAAACTCTACTTAAACTGTCCTTGGTTGACTTACAATAGTGTATATAAACACTTCAACAAAATTCTCAAGTTATCCATAACCCAAGCACATGTTTACAGACAGGATTTTTCCCAATGCATATTAAAATTACCTGATAAAAAAATCATAAATAAAAAATAAGCAAGTATTACTTCATAATCTTTAAACGCTCTAGTGCTACTTGATAAATTATAACTCCAACAATCTGAATCATTTCAAATTTGCATGCATAGCACAAAACATTCCAAACAATAATGCTGCCATGTCCAGGTTTTCCACTGCGATCTAAACTTTTGGAAAATAAATGTCCCAATTAAGCAATCTCATCGAACTTTGACCATTCTAAAAACGCCGCACAACACATAAGCGGTAGTTTCTGACAGGTGAATATGGTACGCATTCAAAACTGTTTTCATTTAAACAACTTTAAAAATCGGAAATTTTAAAAATCGAACAAAAAAATTTAAAAATCATTACCAAGAATACAAACGACATATTCAAACAGATAATTAGGGTCGGTACCTCATCATCTTCCAGGTTCTATAGCGTTTTACGCCTTCTGGTTCCCTACTTCCAGATTTCACGGTTAGTGCGTCCTCAGTAAGCTGTCGTTTGGAAATTTACTTCTGTATACCTTCTAGCCATGAACGTTTCGGCCTACCTCTTTTTCTGTTTTCTCGTGGTGTCCAGTTCTTTAT
>WSZQ02088950.1:0-14278 GCA_019419845.2 Weissflogia rhopalogaster | reverse complement strand
TGTGTGTGTGTGTGTGTGTGTGTGTGTGTGTGTGTGTGTGTGTGTGTGTGTGTGTGTGTGTGTGTGTGTGTGTGAAACCTAGTTTATTGTATGGGGTGGAAGTGTGGGGACTGAGTGAATGGGAGGTAATTGAGAGGGAGCATGGTTCATCAAGGATTTGATGAGACTCAAGAGATCCAGTCCAAGGTACATTGTGTTGCAAGAAAGTGGAAGAATGACAATTAAATGCGAGGCTGTGAGTAGAGTAGCACGATTTGAGTATAAACTGAAGGAAATGGGGAAAGGGAGATTGGTGTAGGAGATATGGGAATGGTTTGCAAGGAAAGGGGTGAGTGGATGGAGAGAAAGCAGAAAAAGAGGATATGAAAATGTGGGAATGTCTGAACAGGCAGTGGAAGTAATGATAAGCTAGTATAGAATGTTGGAATGGTTTGTGTGTGAAAGGGGTCGAGAGGTGGAAGAGCAGAAGCGCCAAGAATGTATCGGAAACAGTGCGTATAACACAGGATATGGCCAAACAATAGCACGGAGACCCGCCTATTTTGTTAAAACGCACATGACTGTAGAAGGGAAAATGATGAGTACATGAGGTGCGTGTAGTGTAAGAGCGGCGTTGATGCATGGGATCATCTTGTTGTATGTGAGGGGGTTGTGAATGTTTTGGAATGCTCGGGTAAGAATGTAAGAGAGTGGCTGGGAGAGGGAGGGGAGAGTGTGACAATAGGGAGGCTAATTGTGCAAGAAAAATGAAAGCGGAGGAGAAGGATGATATAATAAAGTGGGTTGGTATACATCATGTGTATTGTTATTTTTATATATTTTTTAAATATTTTTTTTTATTTATATGGTTTGTAACTATTATTTTTAATTATTGTTGAGTTTTTTAATGTAATGTAAAAGGTTACGGTCGAAGGAGTGTGTAAGGGTACAGTTAAATGATTAAGGTGATCTACTACTTATTAAATGGAAACACAATTAATTAATTAAAATAATTAACTTATCAGCTTTCAATTTTTGAATATAAGTGTTTAATCATCATTTTTCGACTTCAATTAAAAAACAATAATAAGTCAGAAATACAATTTATGAACATTATTACCTAAAGTTTTCCCATTTTGTTCGGACAGAATAATTATAGACTATTCAAGTACAATAGAAATTCTTCATTGAAAAGTTAATGTATCTGGCGATTAGGTATATAATACAATACAATCATTTGTGATAAATATGTAGTGCATTCCTTCTATTACGTTGTATCATTTACTCGTATGAATCAGTCTGTAATGGTCATATCCAGTTTTCCGAAGACGAACGTTTGCAATCGTTTTTCATAATGAATATTATACCTCAAGAGATCATATTTAGTCAAATAATGAATTTTCTTTTTCAAAACTATTTCTTGAAAATAAACTGTATTCTTAGAGTTGGGTTAAACTTTAAGGAACATTACTATGATTATACAATTCCAATGTACGTATATACTGATATCACTCTTCTAAACTCAACAAAATGTAATAATATTTTTTTGGTTAATCCAAATCCGGATTTTTATAACAATAAATTGGTTGAAAGGTTACAGTCAATAAGTAGCACTTTCAAAGTAATTATTGTTTTGACTTATCCAAATTTGAATTTGAATTTGCAATTGTACAATAGCGAAGTAAATTTCAATGCCATCTTCCTTAAGGAATATCAAGAATATATCGGTATATACCAAACACTAAATTTAAATCATGAAAAAATATCACTAACCAGGGCCATAAAGAAGAATGGAAATATTGATAAAATTGATGAATATAAATATGGTTTAGACTTCGATATTGATAAGTATAAAACAGCGGAAATCGGAATTAAACAACTGAATACGGTAATTACCAATAGCAGACCACTGGCAATATTATGTACGAGGCACAATTAATGTATTTAATTTCATATATATTCAATGTATATTTTTATTGGTTTTAGTCGATACACCGGAAGCTGGAGAAGATCTATCGGTTTTGAATGAATTTTGTAGGGTGAAGAATAGGGCTTTAAAAGTGGTTAATAAAGCGAATAAAGATTTTTTCGCTAAGAAATTCTATCCTAATATGTCATATTTTCGTGGAATATCTATATTTGAAAAAAATTCTCGACGCGATAAGTATAGCTATCCAATGACATTTCTTTTCGTGACATTTTTGGTACCATTTCCAATGTAAGTATGAAAAAAGTACGTATATAATGAACGAATGAATGAAATAAAAAGGTTTGGAACCTTTTTAAAAATAGAAAATATTGTTGTCAATTTTTCACATAATTCCTAATTATTTATCGAGACCCCTTTGAGGACGGTGCACCAACTTTTGTGTTAAGGCCCGGCCACGTCATACCACTCAAAGATTGCAAAGAACGCGACATTAAAATACTGCAGATCCAGTATGGTTAACAAACAATTCGGCAAAGCATGGACTGATAAAATACGAATTAGAAAGTTCTCCAAAGCGATTGATAATTAGGTGTTTTCCACTCATGGAGTATGAAAAAAGTGTAACTTAATAAAGAAAAAAGAACGAAAAACAAAAAATGTTGGACCGTTCACAAGATACATCAAGGCAAAATATTTGCCGATTTGTGTAATTTGCAAAATCGAATCGGCGTACAGTAGCTAAACTCAGTATTTTTGCCGCTCACATATCATTTTATTGAATATTATGTAAAACACATATGAATTTTCGATTGTACTATAAAGTAATATGCTATATAAAGCTACCAAAGGGAAATTTGCATCATTATGAGCTTTAGCATTAAATTAGCGTATAATTTGACAACAATTATTGACAGAAGTCGATATTAAAATTACCGTAAAATGATTTTCAACTATCAGAACTTTATATATAAGATGAATTTTGGTTCATAAATCCACTTATTAAGAAGACACCATGTACATGTATTTAAAACTCCCGAATGTATTTAAAACGGAAGCTGCTTTGTCGAATTTCATATTATATTACAAACATTAATGATATGATCAAATAAACTATGTTTAAGAGAATCTAAACATTGGTATCAACACTTGGGAATTCTGAATATATACATTTGGATGTCAATAATCTTTGCATACATCTTTACGGGTTTGTATTTCTGGCTTGAGCGATGCCTTACCATGCGTTATGCGCCTAGTGTCTACACAGTCATTGGAATGTTCTTCATGCAGGGTGTACCAGATAATGAAATTCCACGGTTATTTATTGGTCGTATAATCTTGTTAATTTTATTGATACTATCATTGATTTATTCGACAATATACAGTTCAGGAATTGTTACAATTATGGTTAAACCAGTGTAAGTATGTATGTAAAATTTAATTTATACAGGGTCTGACAGAATAATTTCTTTGTTCTATTATTTAATCAAACCTATTGTATAATTTAGAAAATGTTTTTTATGAAGCCACATTCTTCATGATTTGTTTTTAATTGGTTTGAAGATCATACCAAGTAGGAGAAGTCCCCCATTTTTCACACACTGATAAAATTGAATTTTGTTATATTTACGTCCAGATGAGTTAAATGTAGGGACGTATGGTTTCAATAAGAAGGTTTAACGGCACACATTTTCAGAGCATCTGATTGTTCATAAAAGTTGTGACAAATAAGTTCTGGCGAAGCCTTAGTGACACAAGTACCTTAGTAGGATATGGGCGACTTACTTTGATTTATTATGATGTCAACCTTTAAAGTTATTTTTGATTTTTAAAAAAATCAAAGCAGATCGAATTCTCCAAAAGTTATTGCCAAAATTAGGGACCTTTAGATCCACCACCTGTGTACGTCAAAATGTTATCAATCTGATCGTCATCTTCAAATTTCCGTAACTACGTACTCCAAAAACATCATCGACATATACTACGAGATTCAGACCTCCACGACCACGAAATCTTAAGATCATAAAACTTATTTACTCAAACTTTCCTAATCGATTCTGGCATTCACTTACACAGGGTGTACATCAGATGATGTCCTTCACTTAATAGGTTCTGGCATTGAACTCTCACGCATCTCTTACGTGCTATCAGAGAAGCTATATGAATTACCCAACAGGATTCGCCCCACTGCGTGGTCCCTGATGATGGTATTCCAACGTCTGTGCCGGAGTGAGCCTAAGTTACGAAATTCCCGTAACACGGAAAATCAAATATCCTACTCAGTTCCTCATCAAAAGACACATCAATTCATTTCGTTGTGACTGGAGGGCAAGAGTGTGGCGAGAACGTGTGGCGACTGACATTGTTTTATTGTGATGTCAACCTCTCAGGTTATTTTTGTTCAATAAATCAGAGTAGATCGAAATGCTTTTCAGATCTCCTCGTCTCAGTTATGGGCGATCAGGATTTCTTGACATCTTGTGATTTTGAGAACCACCCAAGGGAACCAGAATAGGTTTCAAATAATATACAGACAATTAAATAGCCATTGCATGGTTTCTTTCTTAAGTGGATTCTTCAAAAATCAATCAAACAAACCTTAAGAATGTGGCAATATAAAAATAACGATTACTAAAAACCAACAATGAGCTTGATTATGATTTCAAAAAGGAAATTATCGTGCCAGTCTCAAAAAATTGGGTTTTTTCGGTGTATGTATAGGGGGGAACCATAGCTACCTGATATGACCTACATTTACAGATATGAAAATGTGTACAAAACACTGGAGGATCTTACCAAAACAGATCTTCCAATCGATAGATATATTCTTCCTGACATACCATTTGCCGTTGTCACCGACCAGGAAAAACAACTATTTTCAAATACTGTGCAACATAGCCAAAAAAAGCAAAAAGCTGTAATTAGCTATCGAACACTGTCTGGCCTAAGTATCTTCCTTGCTTTGCAAATAAGTACACGATACGACTTACGGCATTTGAAAGAAAATATCCTCAATGCTTATTCTCATGTAGAGGCTGTTGGATCTTATTGGATATATTTGCATGATTTGAATATACACATTTTGCACACTAAGGAAACAGGTTTGTCCCAAAAGTGGGAATATGATGGTTATTTACCTGGTTCAAGTAGTATGCTTCTGAAGGAAATGCTGCAAGCTTGGCGTGAGCCTGAACTGAAGAAAGTCCCACTTGCTTTTGGACACATTGCTGGCGTGTTTTGGATTTGGGTTTTTGGGATGTCAATAAGTTGTACAAGCTTATTTATTGAACTTTTAATAAGAACCATACAACAGATGATATTATAAATATAAACAATACACCGAATTTATTAATAAGTTGCAAAAATTACCCTTATTAGGAGAATTTCGTAAATTGCATATTAGAATGATTAATTACTGTTGAACAATTTACGACAGTAAACTAAATGAATTACAGAAGTATAATACTTATATGAGTTTATTCATTTGTCATGGTGGAAGAACTTTAATGGAAGGGAGAGACGATTGAGAGGAACGATTCATTTTGCATCGAATTTCTGAGGAAATTCTTTGGGTTACTACAGGGTGTAGCTGGACCGGTTATCGCGGTTCAAATCAACGTCGGGCACTTCTCCGCGGGCTGGCCATCGCGTGTTCACTTCAACGTCAGGCTAACCATCGTGAGGACACTTCATCGTTAGCATTATAAAATATGAACAGCTGCTTTAATTATTATAAAAACTTGAATTATTAATGATTATTACATTAGCTACCAGATAATTTTTGAAATATCTCATAAAGTTTTTGAAATATATGTAATTATATTTACCTTATGTATTATGAAAGTAATGAAACCAAGATGTTAATAACATATTCTAAATTAAGCGGAATTTCAATCCACATTCAATGGAAACACTTTTATACCAACTAATTTATATTTAAACAATATTATTTCGATGATAAGCAATCAACAGAGCAGGTAGTAAGTTGTCGGTTCGACCCTCGGACGGGCATCGATGCTGTTAGAACCGTCAAGTTTGAGAGCAGGTAGATAAATATCCAACAGTGCGGGTAAAATTTTTAACCCACCCCCCAACGAACAAGTGACCATCCAGCAGCAGCAGTTTCGACTTGGTATATTGAATATATTCAGCCAACGTGCACAAAGAAACTTCACTTCAATTCACAACGGTGAGTATTGCAATTGAGTAATTATCTAGGTGACGGATAAGACAAGAATGATTAAAATACCTGAAGTTTTCATCCTACGTCATCCTACCAACTTATAAAAACATATAACTGCAAATCATTAGGAAATTGACAATTCCCAGAGCAAAGTATTATAAAATCTCAGTTACGCTAAAAAAAGCAGATATTAGGAATAGTTCAGATCCCTTTATTGTGGCTATTGATATGAATAATGCGGTTCTACCGGTCCGAGGGTCGAACCGATTGTGAACCTACTACCTGCTCTATTGATTGCTTATCATCGAAATATTATTATTTAAATAAAAACTAATTGGTATAAAAGTGATTCCATTGAATGTGGATTAAAATTCCGCTTGGAATGATACCAAATTTGATATGAAAATGTAATTTATAATGTGTTATCAACATCTTAATTTCATCGCTTCCATGTAAGGTGTATGGTAAATATAATTGCGTGTACTATATGAGATATTTCAAACATTCAAATAAATCTGGTAGCTAATGTAATAAGCATTAATATTGCAATACTTTTTATAATATAAATTGAAGCAACCGTTCATGTTTTATAACTCTGACGATGATACGCCATCCCGATGAAATTTTACGACGATGATGAGTACCCACGATGGTCTGCCCGCGGAGATGTGTCCGACGTTGATATGAACGACGATGAACAGCCCTAGACCCCTACAGGGATCGTAGTAACGACATCAGGAACGTCCAAACAGAAAAAAATGCAATTTCAGAAAGCAGTATTCTGATGTAAAAAATCTATGATTTTTAATTGATTGAGTTTGATATCAAAAGAAACTCCTTATTACTAAAAAGTTGAAATTGAAATTAAATAAAAATTGAAAATTCACATTGCATTCATCAAATTGTCTATGCAAAAATATGTAGGGTTCTCTGTTATTTAAAAATGTTTTCGGAAGCACTTCATCATATCGCTTGAAATTGTTTTAACATTACTTTAATGAAGGTGAGCATTTTAACACAAACAAGTTTTTCAAATCTAAAAGGAATTGGAATTGAATTTGTCATTGAATTATGTTAATCTGTTGACATTAGTTTAACTGCTTGACTACAGTCATCGAATTTCGATGATATTTGTTCATTGGAAATACTGAACATTTTCATAAACTCTCAGCCCAGAAATGATTAATGAAAAAACAATTACATTCGTATCATTACACGTACTATTATAATATCAATTTTTAAATACGGAATTGTAGTCAATAAATATATTTTCACTAAAGTATGCATGCAATCAGGGCGATAACAACATAGTTTATAGAAACACACATATATAAGTATAATATTACGTAGTAAAATAATGGAAAATTTTCCAAGGTTAATATAATAGTAATAATAACACAACCTCCTATCATATAAAGGATTGCTTTATGAAAATTTAATTTCTTACCCATATAATTTGCAATACCACATTAATGATTTTCATAATGTACCAACATGCCTAGTCAGTACAACTATCAAGGTGGAGTTATTACATTTAACAGAATAGACATGACAACCCTCCAACTACAAATTTTAAGCCTGCTTACATACCCAACATCGAGCATTACGAATAATGATAATTTTTTGCATAAAACATTGCAATCTAAAGATGTAATAATGTACTGCCATATTAATATTGCCATGTCTAATATTGATTTAATGGAAAATCTAGGAACTTACCAAAAATATATCTACAACCTAGATACACATGATAGATATCTTTGTGAAAACATTAAACAAATTTATCGTAAAATAAATGTATATGTGTTCAATATTGAAACTGGAAATATTAAAAAATTTCATCAATGTTTAACAAACTTAAGTATAGTGAAATCATGGAATTCACGTGCTAGATTCGTCATAAATTTGGATAGAATCAATAAGATAATTTGGGAAACTATAGTTGGTTTTCTAATCAGAAAATATGTTTACAATGTAATAATTATCGCAAAGGAACATGTATATACGTATTATCCATATAAAATGGAGAATATTCATCATCCTGATAAAGTTTTAAAAGATATTACTTATTCAAATGATTATTTTCCTCAGAAGATACCGAAATTTTGGAGAAACACCACTATATATCCACAATTTGCTTTAAATCCTCCTTATAGTGCTAAATCACCTTTCCCCAATTCTCCCGGATTGATGGGAACCGATATCATTCTCTTTGAAAACATTATATTAAAAGAATTACAAATTTCCCAAAAACATGTATCAAATACATCCTTCTGGGGTAACAAGCAGGAAAATGGCGAATATGACGGAGCTTATGGTGTGCTCAAAAGGGGAGAATCCGATTTATTATTAGGAGGAATATACATAAGTAACACAAGTGTTTTGTTGGATTTCGATATCACTACTTTTTATTCTCAAGATTGTGTTATAATGATTGTCCCTATTGCTCTGGAACGTTTGGGAGTGGCACGTTTACTCAAAACATTTAAATCTTATTCAAGTTGTCTTATATGTCTCACATGGATATTACTTACACTAGCATGGTATTTCATTTCAAAGCGTGTCACATCCGATGATAGATATTTTCAAACTCTTTGGATGAGCAGCACCGAAGTCCTCAGATTTTTGGTAGGTGAACTGGATCGTTCTCCAAAAAGTTGGATACTTCGGTTTTTATTTATACTAATATGGTTATTTATATTCAACATTGGTACACTTTTTGAAGCATCGCTTGTTTCAAAACTCACAAGGAAGGAATATGATCCGCAAATATCGACCGTGCAAGATGCGATTGATGCAAAATTGGTTATGACTATGCCTGGTTTTCTTGTATCTGCTTTCGATTATCCGGATGCGAAGGATCAATATATTTATACTCACTATGTTCGTGTTCAAAATTCCATAGAGACAGTGAACGCTGTTGCAAGGATAATCAGTGACAGAGATTGCACTACAATTTTGCCACGAAAGAACTATGAATTTGTTTCCATTTGGAGAAATAGTAGCAGGTATCAATTTGCATCGTATGATGGAACTCCTAATGTGTATCCTTTGGATGATTTCAATTTGTTTTATTTTAATGTCTTGATTTTCCGAAAAGGGCATCCATTGTTTGGACAAACCAATTATTACATTGAAAGAATATTTGAGGGTGGTATCTATGAGTTTTTCCAGTCAATGTATTATCATGTTGCAAAGGTGAGGAATCAGATTGTTCAACGAACAGTTATTTTAAAACGTGCTATTAGATATAAGGATATTCTTGGATTGGTATACATGTGGAGCTTTGGTTTGGTGCTTTCTTTTTTTGTATTTTGCTTTGAACTTTTATATCTTACAATAAATTACAGAGTTTGCCTTTAATTTATAATATATTTTTATGTCAGTTGTATATGTTTTATATGTCACTGGTTGTAACTCACTTTGATGATGTAGTTCTCCAAAAAGGCACGTTGTCCAAATCAAGTTATATTTACTTCCAACTTCTGAAAGCGAGGTACTTCTCGCATATACGAAATATTTCTCGTAAATACACGAAGCAAGTAAAGGAATTGAATTAAAATAAACAAGTATAATATCTCAAGCATTAAGTGACTAAACGTTTCTAACTATTATGAACATGTTTTATCAACAAACGACAGAAGACTCCATTAACTATATAAAGGAATTGAATAATATCAATTTTACTTCAAAATTACAAAAAGTTGTAATTACTGCAACTCGCAAGTAGACTGATCCGAAACTAAAACGATCCGAAGCAAAAACGCAGGACGATTGATCAGGAACGAAAATATTTCAACTGTTGCACTTACAGATCAAAATCGAATTGTCGAATGTATGTGCAATCAAAGTCACCCTAGTGCTCGACCGTTCACTTCTCAGATAAGGCGGACAGGCGTGTAACAAAAGTAACTTAAATTCGGCACCAATTTTAAATGCGCCGCAACAGTCCGAATACTCAATGTCATAATTATTTATATTTGCCTTTAAAACATAGGATGTAACTAGTATTTAATTAATTCTATTGTGTACTAATACTAATTAAAAAATGCAAATCACAAAGACGATATATCGGAAAAGAACATATATCAACAGGAAATGGGACATAGACAAACTAAATGAATATACAATAACGATTCAATACTAGCAAGACATCTTCAAAGAACTATAAGAAAATCTTACAGATCGGGAATCAATCGGCAGAACAAACAAATAGTTATAACAAACTTCTGAATCAATAATAGGAGAAAAGGTGTGGGCAATTGTTACAAGGACACTGGTGGGACTCACTTTTGTATGGCGATACGGAGCAACAAAATGAGACGACTTGCAAACTAAATCAATGTATTTTAAAAACGTGGCGGTGCATAAAGCGACACAATGGCGGTCGAAGCAGATGTAGTCGATTTATTTTATTTTATTGCTGTATAGGCAATTTTGTAATTTCTTTTTTCTGTAGGTCTTGTATTCTATTTAGTTTATAATTGTAATTTACATTTGTATATGTTGTGTGAAAATAAATACCGTCTGAGTTTCCTGGTCTGTTCCCGGGGAGGTGGAGTAGCATGGTAGTAGGAGAGGTGGCAGAAGGGGCCTAATGCCGAAAGGTGGGAAGGCGGTGCTCTCGGGCACAAACATATCAGATGTAGTCGATTGTTGAGACGATAGGCGAGACGAGACGAGATTATATGGTGACAGTGAGTGAAAACTCTCGTTCAAAAGACTCTCTATCTGACAAACAATAAGTCATAGGCGTATTTGTTGTCAGCAAGAAACCAGTATTCTCGCTTGCGCCAAGTCAGCTGCGAAGGGGTATGCGGTAAAGGGTATGCGCCAACCGACAACCGACAATCGACAAAATAAAAACATGTAACAAAATGCCGCACCAGGTGGAATGACAAATGTCGAACGGCAGTACAGGAAAAAAATAAAAGCAAGATAGATTTATAAAAAAATGGAGGAGATGCGAACCATAATACATATGTTGGGAACCGTTGTGCACCGTCGTTGAATAATTTCCAAGCTTTTATGAAGGTCAAGACTGCAGTTGAAAGATATTTTACGACGTGCACATTTTGCGATTTGGGTGGTTTTGGAAAGCGTAGCCGATCCGATGGTGAATTGTTTCGCAACAACAAACATGTAAAAAGAAACCAAGCTAGGAAAACAATCAACTAAGTAAAAGAAGAGTGAATTAATAAACAAATGGATCAAATGGAGCAATATAATAAGAACAACCGAACCAAAAAAATCTATGAAGAGATAAAAAGGACCAATAAGAGATAAAGACGAAAAGCAAAGTAAACGCAGGATTAAAAAATGAAACGGGAATTAGCAGACACGGAAGCCGAAGAGAAAAAAATTGTAAAGAGCATTTCCAAAAACATCGAAGTATAAGATCCAACAACAGAATAAATTGTAAAAATAATAGATCAATTAAAAATTAGCAAAGCACCAGGAAAAGGTAATATTCTCATATAAAATTCATTCATACATACACTTCTACATTTTCAGCTTTCAACAATTGTACATATATACGACGAACTCAAAAATAAATGCATCCTAAGACACTATTAAAACATCAGTACACTAAATAGAACACAATAACAAACATACTACTATACACAACATCAACATCAATAAAAGGCAAATTGTATGTGCACATAATAATAAATATATAAATAATAAATACATTAATTTTAAAATTAAACCAATAAAAAAAAGAGAAATAGAACAAAGAGACGTATATGATTTAGTAGCAAAATTTATTTTAAATTTTCTTGAGGGATTAAGTTTTTATTCTTCCGGTGCACAGAAAGCTTTTGAGCAACAATCAGGATACGGTTTCGTTAAGTCCAGTTTTTGGTATTTTACGTTACATCCATGTGGCATTCCATATAGTGGACACCTAAACACATTAAGATACATAAAAACCTTTAAATTAAAAACCCAAAATGGCTGAAATTTAAAAAGAAAATCATAGGAATTGAGCTCCGAACATTTTATTAAGAGATGAAGTACGACTGCAGCGAAGCTGCCTATGTCATATCAATATGAGCATGTACATGACATACGGGGATTACAGGTTCAATTCCTGTCGGAGGCATTCATCATTTACTCTTTCTAATTATTGCAATTCGTAATTAACATCCTAAAAGTTGCCCACTGATGATTATTGGTTCATATCGATATAGCAAAGGCAGCTTCGCTGCAGTCATACTTTATGACAATATGATGGCAGTAGTTCGTTTGAAAATGTAAATATCTCTTAAAAAGAAAACTTACGGAAGTGCAGAGATGTCACCATTATTACAACCAATACGGACGCATTCACCAATTGGTAGATGCTCACCACCATCCTTGATTATCACATCATTGTATTTACAGTCTAAAATAAAAAAAGAAAAATGATAATATTAATTGATTCGATATTTTCAAGAGAAAAGGGGGTTAGAGTTTTACCTTCAGCTAGAGCTGCACCGATTAAAGCTAGAAAGACAGCAAGAACGAACTTCATGATGTCACTTGTTATTACTTCACTCACAATCGGAATATGAATCAAATTAATGACTAATGTCAGATCTTTATATACAAGTAGCGTTCCCACTACTCATCCAAACTGGTTTGATAGAAAACTATACAGTCTAATTACTTATTACGTAGTTACATAATTCGACCGTGAACATTGAATAATCTTCCAACTAAATATTTGGAAGATAAATAACGAATAAGAATGATCAATATATCGCTTACAGTTAGTATATTAACCACGATTTTCTTGTAGACTATTCAAACAAATTATTTACATACGTTTATTCTTGATTTGCTAATGTATTGTTGCAAGTCATTAAGAACTGGTTTTTGGAACGTGAATGATGATTATTTTTGTTAATGTGGGAATTTGCTAGATAATATAATAATTTGTCGATAACTCAAAAGGCATACAAACCGATTGTTAGGTCAAATTCTATATTTAATTATGTTTTTATCGATACATTTTGTTATTCTAATTTGTGTTTATTTAAGACTAGTTGTTTTCGAGAATATTATTTGGATAAACCCATAACATATTTATAGATTATTTTTTCTCGGTTTTATGTTTCCTGCGTTATTTATTAACATATTTTCAAAGATACAGTGAAACCTGTCTTATACGGAAAGTTACGGGGCCAACTAACATTGAATAATACATCAATAAAAGTGGGGTCAGGACAAAATTGAAAAAAAAACCATGGAACGAATGACGGTAGAATAATGGTTATTACCAATCAAAAATATAAAATTACAAGGTAATAAAATGTTAAAGATATATGAAGATATGTATAACTCTTGGATGCTATGTATGAATTATTTCTAACAAGGGGAGGGTCACACTGTGTCCGCTGGGATTTTAATGAAAGTTGGTAGACATGTAGAATAGGCTTAACAACAATGCGTGTTAAAGCGAGAAGACGCACTATCTAGGCATTATCCTTTAAAAGGAGTTTGAAAATATACCTTCAAGTTTATATACCTTATCGGTGACTGTCCTGTAAACAGCCGGTGTAGGTCGGTTGGCACAGTCTCTGCTTGCGAAGCAGAGGGTCGATGCTTGTTTTTTGAAACTTTTTTTATTCGATTGTTAAATATTTTTAAAGTAAAGTAGGTGATTTCAGTTTACAATTATTATTTATTCGATAGCAATATTTTCACAATATAATGGATGATACATATCATAAAAACAACCCATATGTTTTCCTATATATTTTCCTTGTTACGTCCCGTCAAAAAAAAAGTTGTTTAATTTCCACATAAAACAATTACGAATTGGATAGATCAATTAAAAATGTACTTACATTCGCGCCAGTGCTGTTTTACACCGTTGACCCGTTCATTAATAATTTATCTTTATGTGATAACACATTATTCAAATAAACACAAGTTCTGAATAAAACAATGTATTTACTTCATTTACGCTAAATTGTTTTCCTCAAATATCCTTTTTCACCAATCCTCTTGAAAATAACAGACATTACGAAAAATGCAACTTGAAAAAGACACCAGGGCTCGACCGTGATTTGAACCCGGGACCCCTCGTATGCTAAGCGAAAACCATACCCCTAAACCAACGAGCCAACTGTCTAACACGTTATTTTCATTTCGAAATGAATACATATTTGGAAATCTGTGATAACATTTAGATACTATGT
>WSZQ02088884.1:0-14324 GCA_019419845.2 Weissflogia rhopalogaster | reverse complement strand
AAATAAAGTTGTCATACAAATAGCAAGTAAGAAATAGTTATGTAAGAAATGTTGTACAATTAAATGTAGTACAAAAGGAAAGTATCAGTATAAATTTTATAGGCAATATGAAGATTGGGGATCATTTCGCTCCATTGTGAATCCAATCATGATGCAACCGCGTGTCACGGTACAATACATAACCGGTTTGAATGCAATCTCAGACGAATTCTTGCTCCACATACGAAACTACAAACATTCCAATCCTCATGGTGAAATGCCCGCTGACTTTCTACAAGAATTGAACAAATGGGCCTTCGAATCGGTTGTTTTTCTCGCCTTAGACAAACGTCTTGGTTGTTTGGGTCGTGAACCTTCGGAAATATCACAGGAAGCAATCAAATGTGTACAAAAAATTCAAAAATTGTCTACAGACTTGGATTTACATCCTTTCGGATATTTTTATAAGAAGTACAATACGAAAACATGGGGAGATTATATTAAATATCAAGACTTTTTCACTCAGTAAGCATCAGATGACTATCATCTATTACTTCAATTATCTATGAAACTAGTACTACATTTTATTGAAGGTTAGCCCTGGACTTAATTGATGAGGTAGAAAAAAAGATGAAACAAAATCCTGATAAACCAGACCATGAAAAGTCTGTTTTTGAGAAACTAGTTGCAAAAGATAAGAAAATCGCTATAGTAATGACCCTGGATATGTTGGCTGCAGGAATCGAAACAGTAAGTACATTTTGAGGTTATTTTAAACAAGGTTAGAGTATATTAGATTAAGTTATACTAAGTCAAATATGGTTAAATCTCGTAAGAGTATTTTAATCTCAGTTCTATTACATATTTAGACAGGCAAAGTAACAGCAGCTACTCTATACTATCTTGCCAAAAATAAACCAGCTCAGGATAAATTAAGAGAAGAACTAAAACGTCTTCTACCGACCAAAGATAGCCCATTAGACAAAAATATCCTGGAAGATGCTAAATATTTAAAAGCTGTCCTCAAAGAAACATTACGACTGGCACCGATTGCTCATTCCACCGTACGTGAAACAACAAAAGATATGGTTCTTGGAGGTTATCAGGTGCCCCCAGATGTTTTGGTTATGATGCCTCATATCTATCTCTCCACCGGCATGGATGAACATTATAGCAATCCACTGGAGTTTAGGCCTGAACGTTGGTTAAGAGGTCCTACCCAGGAGAATGTGAATGCTTTTGTTTCTCTTCCATTTGGGTTTGGGGCTAGGAGTTGTATTGGGAAACGAATGGCGCAGATGGAAATGGAAATATTAGTATCTAAGGTAAGATGTTTTAAAGACAGGGAGCAACTTTTTCAAGGCTTAAAAATTGTTGCATATCGCATTTTCAATCGGGGAGATGGGTCTCCTTTGAGCTCAATCCACGTAAATAGGCTTCGTAGCTCTTAAATGTCAAGGGGTTGCTCATCCCTGTTTTAAGCTACTATCTTAAAGAAAACGAAACTTCATGTATGTGATCAATAATTTTAGATTGTCAGAAACTTTTACTTGGACTGGACGCATAAAGACATGCTATTTAAGCAAGAAATGGCCTATGGTATTGCAGATCCATTGAAAATTAGGTTAATAGATGTCCCAAAATAACCAATCAAAAAAATTATATAATGTGGAACAAATAATATATTTATTAATCTTTCTAATTAATGTTTAAGACACTAATTAAGACTTATTAAAATGTTTTCAGTAACTTTTTATTAAACTGTTTTATAAACAACTGCTTAACTCAACATAATTATGTATAGTAAATTTATTTAGCACCAAGCAAACGCGTCAAAACATAGCTTAAGTCAATAAGCTGTGATTTATAAGGAAAATTAAGCATCTTGGAAAAACAT
The DNA here is from genome assembly GCA_019419845.2 of Weissflogia rhopalogaster. Lineage (NCBI taxonomy): Eukaryota > Metazoa > Arthropoda > Insecta > Coleoptera > Staphylinidae > Weissflogia > Weissflogia rhopalogaster. Next base: position 12,448 of record WSZQ02088884.1, on the reverse strand, counting down.
TAAGTTCATTATTATGAATATAATTATAGCAGTATGTCTTGCTGGGAGTATGGCGGGGGTTTCTGGTGATTTTCAATGTAAGTTCTAGAATAAAACATTGCCAGACTTAAATTTTACTTAACTCCTAACCTAAAGGCACCAAATCATCTTCCAAACTTAATAAAATCAAACAATGTCTTTTCAGGCAATTATGCAAAACCAAACGTCCCAACAGGATGGATCCACATGTCTGACGCATGTGTCATTGCAATGCGCCAACAAATAGGTTATGAAATGTCCGCATCTACTCAATTTCTAGCAATGGGAGCTTATTTCTCCCGAGATGAGGTCAACCGTCTTGGTTTTGCAAAGTTTTTCTATAACTATGCAGATGAAGAACGCGATCATGGAATAGGTTTAGCCGAATATTTAGTCAACAGAGGTGAATTAACCAGTGGCATTAATAATCTCTTTCAACTTGAGGTAACATAACCTAAATGCTAACATTAACTATTCAACTAACCAAACACTTAATAACTAAACGATTTAACAACTAGTATATACCAAATAAAGTCGTGTGGACATCAGCAACACACGCTTTGGAGGATGCGCTAAGCCTGGAAAGTAATCTAACCTCACATATTCGGAACGTCATCGATATTTGTGAACATGCTGATAACTTTGAAGATTACGCAGTGAGTATTTTAGGTTAAGTTTTTAGACATTTGTATTATAACTGTCATAAGTTCAGCTTGACGATTGGTTAACGGCTCACTGGCTTAAGACGCAATATCATAATCAATTCGAATTAGCCGATATGGTGTCATCCTTGGCGAAAATGAACACATTACATCAATATCTTGGTGAATTTTTGGCCGATGCACAATTATTAATTACAGTTGGTGGTAATTAAAATAAATTAAATTATTTGATAAGTTAAACGTTTATTTTCTACAGAATTAAGTATATGTCATAAATATAAACAAAAATAGTCAAATTATTGCAATTGTCGTTCTTTTAGTCGAATATCCAACTCCAAATTGCGAATTTTCAGCTGATATATTTTATTTTTTGCTTCAGCTTCCGCTTTGGCTGTTTGTATTTGTTGCTCAAGTAACTCCATCTTCAACCTATCCAACTTTTCATTATTACTCAACTTCTTATCACCATCAGCTACACAAGTTTCTTCTATCTATAATAATATGAACAATAACATGAAAAAAACATTATTCTAACCTCTAAAATACTAACCACCAATTTTTCTTCATCAGAATCGATTTCATTCTCTGAATGAGGCTGTAAACAAACAACTATTATAAATTTTAACCTAAAAACGTGTTTGTTTTACTAACCTCAAATTTTCGTATTTGGGGCGAGTTTAACCCTTGGAATAAAATAACCTCAGGATCGTCAGTGGTATCATTCGCTAATTGTATACTCTCAGTCAATTGCAACCTAGTTTTACGTTTCTCATTTTCATGCGCAAATTTCAACGCGTCTACATTTCGAAAGAATCCAGATGGAAGACTGTCGTTAAATTCAATGCATATTTCCTCCCAGGCTCGTTTCTTACCACGAATAACGTCGTAGTTGTGACGTTTCGACTCTAAAATAGCTTTATGCTTATCAATGAGAACGTGAAGTAGGTTTTTTTCTTCTGCACTGAAATTGGGGCCTCGTTTGCGTTTCGGTGCAATTGAACTGTCCATTCCTAAATTGAATTGAAAAAAAAACATCAAAACTAGTGTTCGGAAAATCAAATTTTAAACGAAGGAACTCCTAGAATATAAGTGATATTATGTTCTAAGAACACACTGTATTTTCAGAATTAAAATTGTCTATAAACACAGTGTATTCTCGTTTGGTTAACCTTAAAATTAGTGATTCAAAACGGTATAACTACTTTATTTTGTTAAGAAAGGCTTACATTATAAAGGAAGGTGTTAATTATTTGATGACCGACTTACTTTATGAAATAGCACTCAGTTGTTTGCTGGTAATAACTGGGAATTCACAAATTTTAATTGTCGGACACAAGAAGTCAATTATATTGACATTTAACTGGATGTTAAAATGTGTATATTTTTTTGCCTAACATTTATTTCTTTTTTATTTATTAGAAATTTTAAGAATTATTCTACAAATTTAATGTTATCAATAAACATGTGTTGATAGATATATAAATAGGCATTAATTACTACAATAAATAATACAATTAATTGAATTGTTTGCAACCCAACATTCACCATTTTGAATGTTTTTGGCAAAAATTTATTATTTTTTAATTAGATTTTAAAGATTGACTCATATAAATCCACAGTAGCAATTCTTCAAGGATTTAAGACCACAATTTCAATGTTTAAGGAATCTTGTTCTGGTTGCCATAGAAGGAAACTCGTTTTCCAGAAACAATCTTTGTTATTGTCAATGCTAAATGCTATTTCCGCGAATTCTTCATCCTTCCCCACGCTCATCACGCTGTGAATCCGACGATTGTCCAACAACCTGATAGAAGTGGTGGTAAAGGTGGCTATCATACAAACAAAGAAATCGAAGGCAAAACAAACATGGCCCGACATTGGGCATGTTGAGCATGATTCACAATCAGCTGTTTCCTGTCGATATTCAACGTTCGTTTATGCGCAGCTTTGTTGTTGAGCGCGTCGCCTTCGCGGGTCGTTATTCTTTCCCAAACAGAGACTCGCACCAAATTCTCAGTGTTTATCAACGATCCATCCATAAAACAGCTCGCAGACGATAGTTATTCAGGTAAGTTATATCTTCATCTATGATTAAAAACAAAGACATTTGCTTTATGAAAGTCTATTTTGATGCACTTGACTTAACAAAAGTGCGCTTTCTAAATTTGGCACTGCAACAGCGTGTGTTTGTTGTGAAATACATTTCACTTTTTTTGTCTTTATACTACCTATGTGATGGTAATGTTTGAGTTGCCAAGACATGTATTACTGTAAAGGATTTTTTTAAGACCTGTCGGTGTTTCGGGAGAGATTGTGCAGTAGCGAAGTAGGAAAAGTTATTGCACAATTTTGCGTGGCTGAGAATAGCATCGTGACCTGTTTCAATGAGCTAATCGGGTTTAATTTCGCTTGCAGGTTTTCCGCGATGAGCGAGAACAAACCGAACAGTAGAACGTCAGATCCGTTGAATATGGATGGGTCTAGTGCTCGCGTTCGCACCCAGAGCGAATGCTCAGCAAACAGTGAGGATGGTGTTTCAGGAACTGCTGCTGGAAAACGGTAAACATTTAAATATTTTCGGCTTTTTGTGCTCTGATTGGATTATGAAATTTTAATGATTTCTATTTTTTATGGTAGACAAAGAACAACTTCTCAAACTTTTATGGTAACTTCCGGGTTAACATCGGCATCTCCACCAAAGTTTGTGTCGCTTGAGGAAATAATGCACGCTGCGAATGGTATGAAGGATATGGCGTTGGTGCACGAGATTGTTGTGGACAACGAGTTTCGTTTGGAGCGATATGAACCACCGGAAAATACGTTGCACCGTGCTGTTAAGGATAATATGCATCGAGCTTACTGGGATTTGTTTCGGGAGGATTTCAATAAGGATCCACCAAACTATGTGCATGTAAGTTATATTTTGTTTAAATAGTTCTAGAATGTTATCATTACTAACCAGAAGATATAACGGTTGTAACGATTAGTTAGTGTAGCCGCAGCAGCTCCTGTCTGTTTTGTTTCGATACGGTGCAATATGGTTTCTAAATATTATAATATTATTGTGTTAATATTATTATTTATTTAGGCATTAACATTACTCGAAGATATAAAAACAGGACTATTCGATCTTCTACTCCCCCAACACACTAAGTTGCGGCAGCAAATCGCCGAAATCCTCGACAGTGCGTTGATCAAACAACAAGTCGAACAAGGCGTCTTCGATTTTCAGCATTACTCTCAGTATGTCATCTACGTGATGAGCAAGTTATGCGCTCCAGTCCGCGATGAACGCATCAAAGAGTTAACCGAGATGACCGACGTTGTGGACACATTTAAAGGTATTCTGGAGCTATTGGATGTGATGGCCTTAGACACAGCCAACTCCATGATCCAATTCACAAAGCCCGAAATTATTGCCCAGAGCGTCCAGTTGGAACGTAAAAAGTTTGCTGATTTCTTAGCAATTCAACCAGGTAAATATTTATATATAAAATATCCATCGAATGATGAAATAATAACTTTCTACAATAATAGATGGATTGGAATTCACACGAAAATGGATACTCAGGCATCTGGTGATCAATCCAATTGAGAATCTCGATCGTGCAACGTATTTGAGAAATCACATTCGTGATACGTTGCAGAAAGCAATGGTCGAGTTATTGGAATGGGATCAAAACGAGCCATATCCGGAGGTATGTTAAAAATAGGTTTAATGTATCCTAAGATTGAAAATAATGAATGTAAATATTTGGTCCTGATGGTTTTTAAAAAAATCATAACAATACTGAAATGGAAAACAGAAAACAGTACATTTTTAGAAAGTTATTTTTGGACCACAGTTTTAAATAAAGACAGTAATTTAATCTAAAAGTAAACATGTTTTGGACGTTTTGATTTAAACGTTTGGTGAATTGATAGTTTGTATAATGAGATAATTTTGCTCTAAAACATATCGATACTTATCAGAATTGAAAACATTCCTAGGGCCGTCAGCTTGCTGCGTTTCAAACTGTTTTTAACAGTTGAATGTATCTCTATATTTATTGACTACAATATGACCGAACAATAAGTTTGGGGCGCTTATTCTAAGCGTATGTCGATGACGAGGAAATAGTTTATTGTCATAATATATCTATACTTTAATATCGATAAGTATTGAACCTGATCTCGATAATTATCGACACTAATACATTTCAGACACACATAATTGAAATAAGATTATTGCGTGCTGTTTCAGACATTTATGTTGGATGAGAATCGTTTGAAAACGTTGCAAATACAGTCGGAGAAAGTGATTATCATGGGTACTATTTTATTGAAAGTTTTCTCGAATGTCGGTCAAGATTTGGAGTCGCTTACTTCTTTCAAAACTACCGTGAAAGAACATATGGATATTATTATGCAGTCATATAAAACGGCGAGGTAAGTTACTTCATTTGTTTTTTAGTTTCAGTAAAGTATAAGAGAAAAAGAAAACGACATATTTTTGCAAAAGGTGTGTTGAAACATATCCGTAGATCGGTTTCTTTTCTTTGCTAGATGTTGTAATTATATATGAAATTGTTAAATATATAAAATTTTAGTGATTTAACGGAGCTGCTGCCAAACATCGCAATCCAAATTATCAAAGACATCAAAGAAGCCCAACAACAACACTCGCTGACTGCGCTAAGCGAAGACAACGAAAAAATTCTCACCGACTTCATCCTCGAAGTTGGTAACGACGATCACAAGATCAAAGCGCTGGTGCGTAAACGCGTCCTGGAGTTTTTCCGCGAGATCATCATTTCGTGTACGGCAGCACCGCAGCGCGTGCCCACCGGTCTCACGCGATTACAGAAGGAGCTCACCGCCCTCGCCGGGCAATACTTGCGCATTATTTCGCACAACACGACCGTGTTTTGCATTTACTACAACGACATCATCGAAAAGGATCTGCCAATCCCAACACCAGCACCAACAACCACTGCCTGAAGCTTATGAACAACCACGATATGCTTTAATCTAACCTACAATGAAAACCATTCACCTAAACATCAATAACTTAACCTGCAAATAGTTAAACTGTGTTTAAACTTTATTTTATCATTGGTTGATTGGTGGTTTTCAATGTAAAAAGAAAACTTAACAAATGCTAACTAATATTAATATATTTCCAATTGTATACCATTAACTTAAGCTTTATAAAAATTGGTAATCTCACTGCGAAAACCGGCACAATAATCCTTATTTCTTGTTAATTTGTTTGCCTTAGTTCAATTTAGTTTATTGCTGTTTACGTTGATCGTGAATATTTCTAACGTAATTATTTATAGGAATATTGTTGTACGATAATTTACCATGTATTACGAATAGATTTGACTTATTTAGGTCACGGTGATTGGTATATGCGGTGATTGCGTAATGTTTACATAAGTGAAACACTGATAACAAATAATTGAGTCAAGTGCTATGGTTTATGACGTGAATTGAATACATTAATTTATGTGCGATTTGTGTGTAGATTGCATATATTGTGAAATTATCAACGATTTTGTGAACATATTACGAAAATAATTGATAAGAATAATTGTAAAATGATATTGGTGAGTTGAAGTTTGGGTGTTTATGTTCAACTTTGTGATAAGTATTATTCGACATTATCTTGATTCGTTTTTTGACGTGATGAGGAAAAATATATGAAAATGTTGCACTTTAAAAGTGTTTGTGGAATATTTTTAGATGGTTTCAAGTTTGAAACGAAAATCGATTTTGTGGTTTATGAAATTCTGTTGGACCGAATTTTCTTTGTGTATGCAAATATGTATGCATAGAAAACGGCAAACTCGGTTTTTATACAAAATTCTATTATTGTTAGAACAAATTCATAGAAAATTGGCTTAGGTTTGGTTAAGTTAAATACAGTAACTGTGCAAATTTAAAAATCATAAGAAGTGACCATTTAAATTGCAAATGTATTCACATAATGCATATAATCTGTGGGTAAACAAGTCATAAACTTCTGACTCATTATTTACTTTTTCTATTGCTATTTTTCATGCTGATTTTGTCATCTTGCAAAATCAGTATGTGATAGTCAGAAACGGTTTGCATATTTATTATCAGCAAATCACAATGGTCTTAAAACAAATATTGAATACGACGATGTCTACCGAAATATTGTTTCAATGTTCTTCTGCTTTATGACTTTAGATATTCAACAAATGCGAATCTCATTAGTGACTACATCTATCGGCCATTAAACGTCACGTAAAGCTGCTGAAGATAAAATAAGGAATTATACTCAATTCAGCTACCACCAACGTATTATTTAAGAATTGGAACCGTCCTCTACCCCTCCACCAAATCGGCCGCCAACAATTGGCAAATTTATTAATTTCGTCAAACAAGTAATAATTAACTCCATAAATTTGGTAAGATTTGTTTATTTATTATATGAATTGATTACTTTTTCCTAAAAAAAACTACGGTTATGTAGAAATTAAACCGTTTCCGTAAATTACTTCCAAATGAAATAATGTTTGATTAGGTTAAGTCATTTTAACAAACTTAACCTAATCAAACCTCACTCCAATTAACAGTGCCAATCTACTATATGTGCCAATTTATTATGTTCTTTTTATTTAAACAATTTTAACAACAGATCAGAATATATCAACGATATTAATTGCAATAATTTGAATTTGTTTTGTGTTCTGTCTTCTTTTAATGTCTAAAAATGAGGTTACGATTATCTAAGGGTATTCAAACCTTTTATAGGTTATAAATTTAGTGTACATACGCAATTATGTATTCTATTTTTCAATTAAACTATAGCCAATATATACAAACAAAATAAATATTCGATTGGCCAAGGTCAAACCTACTTTTATTTTATATGCCCATGATTCGAATAGAATTTTAACCTCGTAGTAAACAAACATATTGTTTCCATCAGACTGACCTTCGAATATAACTATCCACTACTTGAACAACCTTGAAGATTGAGATGACCATTTTCAACATGTTTTGAACGCCCCACAACTTGAAACGGTTGTTTTATTCCAGTTTTCAAAGCCGCGACGCTCTTATTGGTCGATTATAATTCCACCCGGTGGATGAACGTTGCATCGATATCTCTCCTACGTATTTATCATCAGTAATCACAACGAACATATACGGTGCTTCACAACAAACTGCCAATTATCATTGCCAACAATTTGTGATACATAACTACCGAGTAAGTAGAACAATTTCTTTATTATTTGCAATTGTAGAGGACATAACCTTAACGGTAGAAGTATTAACAGGCATTGTTTTATTTTATGAACAATGGAAAATTACAGAGTTTAATTTAGACACTGATATATAAGCTTAACATTTTCAATCACCGTCTAATTACCTATTAGTTTATTACCTAGTTAGCAACTTATTATTGATTATACCTGCATTTAATTAAGCTATACATGAGTCGTTTTAATATGCGGACATGTTTAGTTATCAAAGAAATGATTTAATTCATTGAATGTGCGGAGCAATAACCTTATTTCGTGTCATGTGATATTCACACTCATGTTAAATATATATTCTTTATTTGCTCGCTGGATTTATCAGTTGGGTGTACGCCCATAATCGTAATAGGTCTATTTCTTTTTAGCTACACATTTATTCCTCAAAATGCGTCTTATAATTTTGGATAAATCGGCTGATGTAGCCGAATGGGCAGCGAGATATGTTATGAAGAGGATAAATGATTTTAGAGCTGGTCCAGATAGATATTTCGTCCTTGGTCTGCCAACAGGTAAGAGAACTCATTTTATATAGCAAGAGATTAAATGTGATTTCCTCCCGTTAAAAAAGGAAAAATAACTCTTCTTTCCTTTTCGTTCATTATAAAATGCCAATTTCTATGTCAATAAACTTTAAAATACTTATTTTTATAATCGTCAGGTAGTACTCCATTTGGTATGTATCAAAACCTCATAAAATTCCACAAAGCCGGCAAGGTTTCCTTCAAATACGTAAAAACCTTCAATATGGACGAGTATGTGGGTCTTCCGCGTGATCACCACGAGAGTTATCATTACTACATGTGGAATAACTTCTTCAAGCACATCGACATCGATCCGGAGAATGCAAATCTCTTGGATGGTAACGCGGACGATTTGGTGAAAGAGTGTAATGCGTACGAGTATAAGATTAAGAAGGCCGGTGGCATTGAGCTGTTTATTGGTGGGATTGGTCCTGATGGGCATATTGCTTTCAATGAGCCTGGTTCATCGTTAGTATCAAGGACTCGTGTGAAAACGCTGGCTCAAGATACACTCGAAGCGAATGCTAGATTCTTTGATAATGATATCAATAAAGTGCCAAAAAGTGCTTTGACTGTTGGTGTTGGTACTGTTATGGATGCTCATGAGGTGAGGAACGATTAATTTTAGAAGTATATTTATTTTTTTCCTGTTTTTTTTTTTGTATTAATAAAATTAGGAGGGTCAAAATGTTAAGGTATCGATTTCTCTTTTTTCTTAACAATGTGTTATAAATTGTATTCAACATTTATGGAGGGCACAGATATAAAACTATATCGATACATACAGAATTATTAACACCCCTAGTGAAGTAACGTACTTTTTGATTGGGGTGAACAGAAAATTCAAGGAATTGAATTGATTTTCAGGTAATGATCCTCATAACAGGTGCACATAAGTCGTTTGCACTTTACAAAGCTATAGAGGAAGGTGTAAATCACATGTGGACCGTGTCAGCCTTCCAACAACATCCACAAACCCTAATGGTTTGCGACGAAGATGCAACTCTTGAATTGCGAGTGAAGACTGTGAAATATTTCAAGGTAAGCAATCAAATACATGCTGTTCTTTATTGTGAGAACCGCTATGATGTTGGAGGAAAAACCTTGTGACAAATTCGAAAATGTATCACGTATTTTATAGTCTATCGATCTCAATTCAATTCAATGGTCAATTTAATTGACTACCGGCCTATAACTACTTCATTTTACCTACATATACATAATTAGAAATGGTATTAGCAGATTTCATAAAAAAATCAAAAATATTACATGAAATTTGTCACTGTTTTCTTCACCAACGTTATAGTAATTTGTGAGATGTTGTTTTTGCACATTAAGATTATACGAGTGTTTGTTTTTTCTTTTCGGTGTACATTATACAGACTTTGAGCGAAATACATCACAAACTAATCGAGGAGGACATTTACTTTAATCAAAGTCGTGTCCTACATTAATCTCTTGCGTCTGGCACATGTATTGCCATTGTTGATGGTAAACTAACGGTTTTTGGATTCTATGCTAATATATTAAGGGCTGGAGTGTGACTATACACTCGAAAATTGAAATGTAAAAATGTTTTCTTACATGTTTTGTGTTTTGTTTTCAGAGCTTGTGTGCGGTGCATAATCAACTCATCGGGGATTAGTTGGTAGGACGTTTTAATCTTTTATATGATACAGGCTTATTCTGTGGATCCATTTACAAGTTTAGGAGAATTTTATGGAACTCTTTTATACATCATACATATATGTTTAGCCGTACTATTATAAGAATAATAAATGAAATAAACAGAAATTAGGCGTTTTTAAAACTGGGAAGTTATCGTAAAAAAAATTCTTGAGAGAAGCACAAATTTATCTTTGTTTTTATATTTTTACAGGATATGATGTTTGCTCTAAGAATTCAAGCAATTATAGTTTGAGCTAGAGATTCGGATTTAGAAGCAGTTGATAGAACAATCATTTTGATTATATCATGAAGAGAACACGCTTAGCTAAGCTTGATTATGGTCTCTTATTGTCCTATTTTATTATTGTGCGGTTGCACATTTCTGATTTGCATCACTAAAATTTCTCGAATTTCGGGTACTTTAAAAACATGTGGTTTCAAAAAAAAACAAGTGGTTTCAAAGAAGCTAATGAAACAGGATATCATTCGCTATGAGAAAATGAAAAAAACAATCTTGAAAAGTTTAATAGTTGTCAAGGATCTCTGATACAAATAAAGTATATAACAATTAAAGTCTTTCTCGCATTTAAGAAGTTTTATTATATATTTTTCATTTGTAACAAATTTCATTTCGTAAAATTACATTTAAAAATATTGAAATCTTATTCTCTGACCATCATAAACTGTAGGTGTCGCGAACCAACGTCGGCGGTCCTGGTTGATGGCGCGGTGAACGCGCCGGGTCCAATCGTCGGTATTAACCACGACTTAATTAAAAGGGGACGTTTCTGAGTGGCAGCCCTGTTGCGTAGCGCGGTGAACGCGCTGGGTCCACATGCAGAGAACGTCCAGAAAATTACCGAACGACAAGCTACCCGCTGTCTGTGTCGTCGCGCTAGGGAAGGTGTCGAAAAGATGTAGCTCATTTGGCTTTCGGGTAACAACTGATTATATTAAGTAAAAATCTAAACCTTGAAGCGGTGCGTACCGCCCACACACAACCCTCCTTGCGGTACCACCACTTCCTCTACATTACTCTTATATCTAGGTGGTGAGGCTCTCTCTCTCCGGGTGTATCAGTTCTCGGACGTAGGCGCACAAGCCGACAACGCCAGCCCGTCGCGTCATACACTCCTATCTCTGGATGTCTTGTGTTTATCGAATTCGTATATTTCATTCTTAATGGCCCAGAGATTATTGAAGTGTGACGAATAGCCCCGCTTAACATAATATTTGGAAGAACTTAATTCTAGACTAAACTGCTAGGCGACATACATAAAAAATATGAAAAATTCCACCTAAGACGTCCCGAATCACACAATATTATAAACTTAGCTTATGGTCTTATCAGTGGCTTGGTGATGGAAACTTCCCAGAGCCATTGGTTCGCAACAATATGTATGAAAATGTGTTTGTTTTAATCCCTAAAAATTCGCCAAGGAGGATGCCGCCTTAGTGGCACAGTGGTAGCGTCGTCGGCTGTGATGGGGATGACCGCGTGTTCGAGGCCTGGTGGGGCCGCCGCTTTTCCAGTTCAACGGGTGCTCGTGAGTCGCCCGGAGTTCGCCGCGAAGCGGCGAACTATAAGATTGTAGCCACGGGGAAAACGAACTACCGCCGCGAAGCGGCGGTTGTCCATTCTATTTTGCTAAAACGTATGATTGAAAAATAAAATTCGAAAATAAAACTTTTTCGCCTTCGCAGGCGGGATTCGAACCCGCGACAACCAAACATAAGGCGCACACCCTAACCACTAGACCAATAACCAGACACATCACAACCGCTCTCCGAACAAGTCAAAAACGGTTCAAATGAAACAGGATATTCTCTATAGGTATATTTAAAAACATCCTGAAAAAGTTTAATAATTTTCAAGTATCTCTTTACAAATAAATTATATTACAAAGTCGTAATTATATTGAATGTTTTATTATTTATTTTGGCTTCCTACGTGTGACATGTACATCCTTGAAGCCTTCGAATTTTTTCATTTAAATCGTTTAATTCTTCGATAATCAACCTATCCCGGAATGGAGGATCAGGAGAACATAATAGAAGAATAGCTTGGACCATTGCCCTGACCGGATTTGAATTTGCAATCTTCATGATGTGGTATCAGTTACGTAAGGAGGGCACATAATCCAGCGCACATAATCCTCTCTTTACTGAACGCATTGAGCTACCTATTGAATTGGACGGTGAATCTCATTGAAAGATGAAAGCTTTTTCCTGAACCTACAACAAACGGGTAACATCTTTCAATGAGGCGTTCGACTGCCCATAACATATTTTTATCTAGAGA
>WSZQ02088872.1:41136-59451 GCA_019419845.2 Weissflogia rhopalogaster | reverse complement strand
TGGTAACCCGAGCCGCTACAAACTAGGCTGCCCATCTGGGCACCAGTATACATTATACTATACATTTATATTATCAACTTTGGGTAATGATAACTATGAAAATTAGGTAATATCTATACGTTTGACAAAAATTAATATTGGTGATGTTCCCAACATTTACTGACTAGTACATGTTAAGGTTACCCGATAATTCCGGGATACCGGTTTATTTCTGCAGTGTCTGTTAAATCGGGCTTTCCAGGCATTTACTCTGGCATTCGTAAAAGTCTCAGTTTCCATACCAAAATCAACTTGTCTTAAAGATGGAATTTTTGTCAGAGTCCGGTTTTTAAACCCGGGCTTTCATAGCCAAAACCATGCAGAATAAACTAAATGATTGACAAAAACCGAAAACCCGTAGACTCGTATTTCGGTAATTATTTCACAAGTCTATAGTACAGTGAAATTTGCCGTATAAGGAAAATCACGGAACCAACCATTTTGCCTGTTGTTGCCAGGTTTCCGCATATGAAAGGTGGTTACAAGTGAATAGCTTTTTTCGAAGTCAAGAAGGGATAAAAAAGTATTATTGTCAGATCGATTTGCGATAAAATCGAGAGGGAACACATGTACAAGATTCCAGGAGGGGAACTCGGGCCCCCCTTCGCCCTATGTGAAGTCGCTCATGGTACCCATATAAAATATACAGTTATGTCAATTTCGACCAGTTCAATGTTCCGTTGCAGGTATAATTCCCTATACAAAAGATTCTGTAATAGCAGATTTCATGGTATTTTATTCTTCAGCCAACAATAAATTAAACAAATATTTGACTCTTCTATATCAGTTTGGTAAATATAAGATACGTTTTTTTTTTGTAAAACAATAAAATAAAGATAAAACAAATGCAACATAATTTTCCCGACTGCAATTTTATTATTTTATATATTTAACGAAGAAAAGCTTATGATAATCGCAGAAACATTTCAAGGAAACTCATATTTTAAACATTAAATATAGTTATGATTCACAACTGGGAATGTTTATACTCTACAAAGGCACAACTTCCAACGCGAAACGAAGGGATGACAAAGAACAACATGTGTGATAGTGTGTTTTTTAAGCGGATAAGTAAGCCGCTTTGTGCATCAAGCACGGCTTGTGTCCGTCACTGACCGAATTGTGGTGGATGCGCCGGTGCTGAAATCCAGCCGTAACAAGATTTTTGTCGTCATGTTTTTCTTTAGGCGGACATGCCAACAATGAGCTTATATTTAATTAAAATTTAAAGCTATACATGCACTACAACCCTAGTATTCAGATTAATAATATTATTATACAATCCGTGGATTAATTTTTAATCAAATTTAAATCTACGTTTAGAAATAACAACACTAAAATGTTTGCCTTTTTCTGATTTTGAATTTTAAACATATTTAGTGACAAAACATTGTTTAAAATAAAAAAGTTTGAAATACGTACAGATTCGTTTACAATTGATTCAAACTAGTTTAAATTTACAAAGCGAAATTAAATAAAATGATGATATTTTTGTGTGTTGTTTTTGTTTGGGATTTATCGGAGTGGGGTGAAATTGATTGAAAATCGGCATGCATGTAAATGTACTACGCTGCTTTGTAATTCGCAAAGCTTTTAGTAAACCTAACTTTTCAATTTACTTGTAGATCGAGGAATAGAATACCATTAACATTGAAATATGATGTCGGAATTATTCATCTTGTTTAAGAGTCATTTGGCCGAAGTTTGACGTGGTTATTAATACGAATTAAATTATGCACCATGCTTTCAGTGGACAATATTTAGCGGTGGTTCCAGTACCAATTATGAAGTTACTAATTCATATTATCGATAATATACTATTCAGAGAGTAATTTCAAACTGTTTCAGTGATGTAGAGTTAATAAAAGGTAACATGTTTGATTATTGCATCCAAGTGAAAATTCCTTTTTCATATTCATATCTGCATTCGATAGGAAATATGCACCTACCCAGCGATGAAATATTGTACTAGTCTGAATAAGAATACGTCTCATATTCGCATGCTTTTTTTGCGGAGCGAGAGCTTTTTCCATCCGAATCTATTTCCTTCGGTAGCGTGAAACGCTGAATAAATTTGTGTGAATTTCATGTGACGAGGTCGATTTGATAGGATTACATCATTGACACCCCCTGGCGCATGCAGTGCGCGCCACTACTACTACCGCCCTAACTGACACTGCTACCAATTCACGTCGAAGCACAGGGCGCACAAATTTAATTAGTTAAATTGGCGGCATTAAACTTTTAATAACCGCCCGCTAAGCTATCTCAGCGCACGTCGCGGCGTGCAACTCTCGTAATTGCCAATGGATGCTTTCTTCTTTTTTTTTCTCATTTTAAGCCACCGGGCGTAAATACGGTCGAAATAATGAAAGAGTTTATGAGCGCCCTGATTACATATTAAAGAAAAGCCAGGTTGTGTTAGAGAAAGTGGCAAATTAGAGATAGGCATGTTTGGTACTAGCGTATTAAGAAGTTTACAATACGATAACATGAATATCTCATGGCTGATTGTGTGCGCGCCCAACGCATCCACCAGCCGTCGAATCTTATCGCCGACGATCTAATATTCTATTCGAGGCTTCCTGCGCTTATTGAGCTCATTCCTCGATGCGAGGCAAACCCCGACCGTCGTAGTCCGTGATAATATGCACCCTACGTGACATCGACGAGTACAGCGTGGGTGGGCAAGGGGTTGAGCAGAGGGGTGGCAGCAAACGTTGGTTCTCCTTGATCCGTCAACGATCCGCCTCCGGCACGACCCGGCGTTCCTGCATTCAGCTGCGAAAATTTACAAACTGAAATTAAACCAATTACATTGGGCCGTTGCTCGAACGCCAAGACGTGACTCGGCCACGGATCGGGAAAAATCCTCGCTGGTGATCGATTATGCGCAATTACAATGTCATGCTAAATGTTAATTAACTATTGATTTTGCAAGTCGTGGGCAATAATTAATTCACCGCCTTCGTCCGACCCCTCGCAGTTGGTATTGCCATGAGTAATGTTTTGCCAAGCCGATAGCGATGGCCCCCTGCGTGTATTTGCACGCAATCCTATTAATAATGTGGCGGATAATCGCTAATGAACGTTCATAAACGGATTACAACAAATTACCGGGTCGCGCAATAGTACAGTTATGGTATTTTTGAAAATATTAAACGATTGAATGAATATTTAAGAATTTGTCCTGCATTGATTGCTCGTATCGTTTTTAATTTTCAATCATAATTTCAATATTAACCAATTGATCAGTGTTTAATATGTTTGCGACCATGAAAATACGATATTATCAAATATAATTTTATAGTTTTCAATGGAACTGTTTACAAATTCGAATTGGGACTTGGAATTTTAAACATCGTAAGGTTTTTCTTCAATTAAATTTAAATTAAATTAAATAATATTTCTTCAATTAAAATGCCACAACATAATTTTCGTTCTCTTTCCAACTTGATATCATATTTATTCGATTAACTGATTATCAGTTTAATTTTTAAAATTTAAGGCAATGTTATTAAAAGATAATGTTGCATATCTATGTAAATTTATTGATGGAGGGTGAAATAAATTTATGCAAATAACGTTGTTCACTTGTAAATCTACTTTAAATTTACAATTTTTTGATCTAAGACAATCAATATAAAAGCCCCCCTCCGTACATCGCTGATAATGCATTGAGAAAATAGAGTTGGCGAATACATCGCCGTACGTTTTATCCCGATCCAATCGCTGGAAAATGTTTTGTTCGGCAGAGCATGATGGTAGAGGCACCAGGCTGCAAGCGTTTGTACCTAAATCCAAGTTAAAAATACCCAAGGGCCACGCAGGACCACCCCAAATTTAGGTAGGAATAAATCCAATACTCCCGCGCGCACGAAACGAAAGTGATGTCGTTCCCAAGGGCTAGTTTTCCTCGGGTTTCGACACTAGTAAAGTGTCTCCAACCTTCCGGATTGGTCCTACTCACGCATTTGCTAAACGCTTAAAGTGCTTACAAAAAAAATTACTAAATTATTTCATCCCATCCTTTTATTTTCGATAAAAAAAACTTTCTCGTTGTGTTCACACGTATAGGAGATTGTACAATTTTGTTAATTTTCAGAGTTTCACGTGTTTATCATTTCTATAATGGTGAATAAAACAATGGGATGTTCGACAAATATTAATATACATTGGAATTCGCAATTTTGTGGCCGAAAACAAATTTCTGCGTGGAAAGCATGCGAATGCAAAACGCTTAGGGCGCCACATTGCTAGTAATTTAGTGCGAGCGTAAAAAGTTTTGACCGCCATGCGGTAATCTATTCGATCGTATTTTATGCGGCATTACGCGTGTAGAATTATTCGCCGCGACTAATGCATGACCGGCGCCTCCACCATGCGTGGAATTATCAATTGAGGAACGCGTGGAATACCGGCGCGCATATGCGCATGAATAATGCGAGGTGATCGCACGTACGCGTATATAATGTGCATGCATTCAAGCTCAAAGAGATCGACCGCTAAAAGGACAAACAAGCGAAATCCTAATTGGAAATGCATGTTTACCTAGGCTAGGCTTCTCTACCATCACATTCTGCCACTACGTCACTAACCGTTTAGTTCTACGACAATAATATCGTTGCGATTAAAACTGTGTTAAATATTTCCTCTTTTGAAAGATTTTTACGAAACGTCTTCCTATTTTCTGCTAAAATGTTTTTTTTCCTAGAAACATCCGAATACAGTGTTAATGAAAAGGGAAAACTTTTGCGAAGCTGGGGCTCTATTTACGAATATTTCGTTGAGGAACTGTTTGGCTTGTGTTAATTATAAATATTTGGTGTATTTACTTTTATGGCATTTGATTTATATATGAAGCTAAAAACAGGGGTAAATACCAACGAAAAGCTTTCATTATGCGGGCGGATACCATTATTAACTTTAATTAAAATATTACGCAAATGAAGGTCCGTTATTTCAAGTTTTATGGGAATTTTAAATGTCATTAGCATACATAAATTTATACATTCTCATAGTCGGGCGTTGTCGGCGACTGTGGCAAAAAGTATCGGCGGTACGCGTGTGATGTGGGGATGCTACAGCGCCTAACAAAATGAATAATGAAAAAAAAAAGATAACACGAAATGAGAAACGGTGCATAAAGAAGCACACGCGCCCAGTTGCTAATAAATGCTGTAACTTATTGCCTTTGTAGGAGATTAAACTTTTTTATGTTTTTGAATAGGTTTTACGTATGTTAAAGTTGTGTTTTTAACTTTTACATGACTTGCTCTCAAATTCTATGTATTTATCCCTTTTGAGATGCTTTGAACCTATATCCAACTCTTATAATAAATGAAAAATAATATTATAATGTTCTATATCATGATTGTTCCTTATGCCTTAATGTGTGTCTGTTACTTTAAAGACTTAAAACTTTATACTAATTTTGACATGTGTTATAAGTTATGTTTTTAACTTTTATTGAAATTGCATCAAAATTGGAACCATTTATCCCAATTGAAACCATTTATATTGAAACGCTTTGAGTCTATTTAGGGTAGAATTTATCTTCAATGTGTGGATTTTTAGAAAGTATAAAATATGAATTTCAAAATGAGCATGGTCTAGCTGCCTGGCATCAAATTAGTGAGTCTAAAAGCGCATGCAAAATGTTAGTAGCTCAGGGCAATGGTCGCGCTCGCAATAGACACGAAATGAACTATGCAACGCAACATTTTCCGCAATGAGCCATACCGGCATTATACGGGCGCCGTCGTTAATAGTGGTGATGGTGAATGCGCCGAGAGTTTCAATGCGCTACGTTTTGAGTTCGTTTATTGCCGCCGTGCTGACGGCTTGGTGGGCTCTCCAAAGTACCAGCGCCGACCATCCGGAGATGACGACGCATCCGTATAAAGCATGCACAACAGCATCCGGAAAAGTACCCGAAAAAAACTACAAAACACCGACAAGACAAAGCGAGACGCCTCGGCGCATTGCTGAATGATGAGCCCCACCGCTCGCCAACCCGGAAAACACCCGAAAAAGAGGCGACTTAATTAACATACAGCTTCCGTTCGTCGTTTCGCGCTTGTGGCCTTCGTTTGTGGGCTTACAAAACGTCGCAAAATGTCGCGTTTTTGTGCCCTGCTCCGACGCACTTCTTCTCACCGGTTCTTTTTTTTCCGGAAAAGTGGACCATAAACATCCGGACGCCACTTTTATGCACCGACAACAATGCCGTCCCAACGCCGCGGCCTAATTAACCAGCGGATTTACATGATTTACGCAATTAGTCGTGCGCACACTCAAAGGCAATAAATGTGTCCGCGAATAAAACAAATATAAACAGCGAGTGTGCTGAAATCCGCCACGCTTTTTACCACCACCACCCGCTCAAAGTCCGGGTGACATTTTATTTTTCGACTGCTGAATGCACAGAGGCCGGGCGCGCGGGTGCACGTCACGTACAACTAATTAAACTTATAATTGTGTTGCGCGATCCAAGATTCAGCGGCCGGATTAATGCATACATGCTCGGGTTGGGTGCCTCTGCCGCCTCCGCTTTCCGCTTAGATGATGTAGAAATTATATGACGGCCAACTCGTAAATTCGTTTAGTGCCTTATATTTGCATGCCGCGCGCAGTTTGCACACTTTCAACACCCTCTCGCGTTTGCGCACAGACAATGGACGAATTCGTCCGTGACCACTTTAACAGCTTTAATTTAATTAGCACTCAGGACTGCGTGTTGCTCGGGCAACATTTTGAGCTTCCCTCTTTCACTGGATTATAATTTACTTTTATATTCTATCAATATTTCAATAATACTGTATATTACTTGTTACATTTCTCGCATTTAGTATATTATTGCGTTATTTTCATTCTTAAATCTAAAATTGGAATTTACAAGTTTGATATATTCAACGTTCTCTAGTTGGTAATATTAAAAATTCCATTATTTTCGGGAAAATAGATGAAAATAGATTTTACTTCGGCTACCTAGTGTTAGGATACTCTTCAAAGAACTTAATAATCCTCGAAAATTACCTTACTTTATTTGTACATTTTCAAAAATATTTGTTTAGTTATCTTCGTGAATATAGAAATGTTTTCTGTAAAATACAATACTTACAAGCATGTTAGATGATGATGATTATTATTAATACTAGTTGAGCAAATATGACGTTTTAAACGCATAGTGTTCGATGAACCAGTTTCCTAGCTCTGGAAATACCATAAATGAAATGAGTAAAATAAAGCAGACGTGTATAAATCTTTAAAATTTCCTTTATCCAAGAAACAATGTAAAATACAATTGCATCCAGGAGGCAAGTAATAGTTGATGTTAAATAAATCTACTGGATAACAAATAGTGTATTTTCAACTTTCTAAAAGTATTAGAAAGCAGCATGTTTATAAATTGTTGAAGAGAAAAGCAGTTGCTTTACGACGTGTGTGAGACTGTAAAAGCGACAATCAGAATCTTTTAGCAGGAAGAAAGGAAGCGAGCGTTTTTCGCGGAGTATATATCACGGAAGGTCTCGAAGAAAAGCCTGTATGTTAGTGTTGGTAGTTGCAGCGCGCACAGTCCACTCGCCGAATCCGCTATAATCCTTTTCTGCCATTTAACAAATCCGATCACACTTCCGGCAACTCGCGCTATTGCTTCCGCCCGATCTCCATTCACCTTATCCGAAACTCAATCACATTTCTCGCCTATACACTTGCGTACACATCCACCTCGAGCATCGTAAAACCTCACAGGCGCAAATTTTACTCCTACGAGTACACCTGAATATGTGTTAAATGCCGTGAACATACCCATATACCTACGCGTGCACGTACATGAGTATGTGTGTGTGTATGCGTACGATGATGTGAAAAGGCGCTCGGCATTCGTAAGAATCCCGGCTACCTTGTTTGTATAACCCGATGTGCTCTTCTTGCCGCTGTGGTATCTATTTACGCGGCTTGGCAGCAGGACGTGTGCGATGAAGGCCTGATGAAATCCCTTTTGTGTGTGCGCCACATCGCTACAAATTCGGGTCCCGAACCTACATCATATCGAATCAGCTTCAATGAGCGTATTGTGTGGCTGTGGTTGCGCACCACTGTGGTTGTAGTAGCTGTGAGCGCTGCCGTCGGCGATGGTGAAGGCGCCTGGCAGCGCCGCCGCGCATGCCGCCACTAATTTTATTTCGACCGCAAACCTAACGAATCTCTCGTTGCAAATTATTGCCATCAAGTAAAATCCACTAATTGCATATTTCTCTGAATTAGAGTCAGTCAACATACATTTCCAAAAGTCTTCTATTTGCGAGTAGTTTACTACCCACGTAATATTGACAATCGTTATAATGTAAAATGAGAAAATTGATGAAAGTTGTTAGTATACTTGAAATTTCATATAAGATATTTTCTACATGATTGTTCAAAAATGTGTTCTTCTTTTCTTCTCTAGTTGTTCTCCAACTGAAAGAGTTATATATTAATTGATTAATTTGTTCATTGTCCAATTTTAAAATTCGGCAAAACCGACTTTTTAAGTTGGTAACCAAAATATCGAAGAATAATCACGAAATTTCCTTAGAAAGTCACTAACTTCAGACGTTTGCCATTTTGTTAATAATAATTTCTGAATCAGTTAGGATAGGTATTATGTAATCTTTATCAATTGGTAACTTCTTAGCTAAACAAAACGATCTTGGTGAATTCTGTATAGAGGAAGATCTCTCTGAACAAATAAACAGTTTTATTAACAAGTAACCTTTTTCTAAAATCATTTCTAAAATTCTTTGGGGAAATAAACTTTGTGCTAATAAACCCGATCCGACATTACAAAGAGCTTTCCTTAAAATATATAAAGAAAAGTTTGCTCCTTCTAGGTATATACACCCTTCAGATTATTCTTCATTCAACCTCATTTTCACTGTAATTGCGATTTTACTACTGATCACTTACAAATTTTAATCCAAAGTCCTTTCTTACTTACAAGAATAACCAAAATAAGTGTATAAGTAGGTATCTATGTTTCCATTGTAAACCTATAAGAAAAATGTCACTTTCTCGTCTTTTAAACTCCATCATTCTTTGTATAATTTTATATTTAGATGCGTGTCACCGGTGTCGGCTTCCGCTCCCAAATCCAAAGAGTGCAGCATCATGTTAATTCTTTAATTTGTTTTGCAAATGAAGCTGCTGCGATGGTCCAATCTCTATCCTCTCGGTCTTCGCCATCTTGGATGAATCACGACGACTTGCAGCCGTCATTTATATTTATAACCACGCTTCGGTCACTTCTGCTTAAGCTCCATAAATACTTGAATGCATTTCATTTAATGTCAAATGGACGTGAATGCAGGATGCAAGCTCATGCTAAAAGTGGGCTGTATGGGGGCTTTAATCCCCGCTGGACCTCCCTTGAAACTCGTAAAGCTTCTGCATCAACGTATTTAATTTCGGCCACATTTCTCTAACACTGTTTAGTCATTAGCATGAAATATTAGTAGTACTATCTGTAATATATATCATTATTGGGGCTTAAAATACATTAATGTATTTGAGAGGGTTGGATAAATACATTGTACTTTTATGAATATAAATGGACTTTAGAACTTTTTTTTTATTTACATGTTTCTTCTATTTCAATGTAAATGTCATTTTATTTGGGTGTTCCGAATGAAATTCGGGAAAATCACACGCAATTTAACAGTAATTTTTAAAATAATAGTTTGCATTAACATCATTTTGCAAATTAATATTGTAACATTTATATATTGGCATTTAACAAAGCGTTCAGCTTTCGATTGCATGATTGGCCATTAATAGAGCAATATTAAATCAATGGATGATTGCCTGATTATCGTAAACCCACAAAAGCGATTTTTAGTGAACAATAAAGTCATTAAGTGATTGACCAGAGCGCGATATGTTTGCGCCCAGATACGCGTGCATTGTCCACATTATCTATTACATAATTGATGTGTGTATTCAGTGAAAGTTCGGTCGAACCACGCTGCACAAACATAGACCATGGCTGCTCTTCCGAAAAAAAGAAGAGCCATGATTACAGCCTGTGTCCGCCGTTGTGAATGAATGCTGTTTGGAAATTGTAATAGAGACACAATCAGTCATTTGGGACAATCGGCGATAAATCAATTCAATTCGCTGACAATAATAATTCAGGAAGCGCGTTTGTGCGCGGCTTTTGTGCGCGCCTCTGCACGTTTTGCCCACACGCACATACCACCCAGCGTACACACACTCCCTCAGATGCAGTCGCCTGGCCAAATGAACGCATATTATAGAGAGGATCATAGCGTTGGGTATGAATCAGCGGACGCGTTCTGTGCGGCAAATGGGGATGTGACAGGAGTAACATAGAGTGACTCAGGATGAGCGACCGGGGAGCGCGATGTGCATTAGTTTGCGCTCGCCAATGCGACTCCAACGATTACTCTCGGCATGCACGCGCATTACGGCCTGCAATTTTCGGGCTGGCTTTCATATTAGTTTTTCCTGTCCCTTCATACACGCTCTTGCGCACATCCGGCTTACTTCAGACATATCACAAATGCTTCAACAAACATGTGCATTACGTCAAACAGCAAAAATGTCCGACCGCAAAAAAGGCTACTTCATCAGACGTTTCGGTTTAAATTCACAACATCACGTACTATACATTTCTTTCGTGTTTGTTATATTTCGTTGAAGTATTTTGTTAGGTTATGTTAAATTAGGTTAGGTTAGCATATGCGAGGTTACGTTATTTTGCCTGTTCTTTGCATCAGATGGATTACAACCAACAGCAAAAATGGTTAACCTAAAAAACGGCTACTTCATCAGTCGCTAAGTTCTAAACTTGCGAAAAATTGTGCTCGAAACTTCTTTGAAGCCATTTTTCTTTTCTTGGCGAACAAATTATATGAATAAAACGAATTAAATCCGGGCAGAACTTAAAATCTTATTGCAACATTGTTGCCCCATTTGCTGGCCTTGCTGGCTTGTGTCCTGCCGGCGTCGTTCTTTGTGCACTTTCGTACAAGCGGCGGGTGAAATTCTTCGCAGGAATCTTTTTGCTTTGCACTCACAGCGCGCACAATAAGTACTGTTTTCCGGGCAGCTCCGCGCGCCTCACCGCACGACGAGTGGGTAGTTGTTACATGTACGTGTTGTAATTTCGTCCCGGTGTAATTCAAATTTATGTCGTTACATTACGAGTATAAAGCACGAAATTTCGCTGCCCGGCCGCAACGCGCCGAGGACTTTATGCACACTCAATTATATTTCAGTTTATTTATTGCACCGCGTCTCAGCGTCGCGCAACCATAGACGCCACTAGTCTTGCTAATATGTGTATGCCGCACACTCCTGCAACTATATAAAAAGAAAATGCATCATGCGGTGTAAAGTGGCGAGTGTGTTCGTAGGCAAAGTGCAAAAATTCCAACTTTCTTCGCGCGTTTGCAAACTACTTTCGTCCACCGCGAATACGTATGAATTTTTCATGATCTCTTGCGTAATTTTCCGACAGCGAGTAAACACCAAGCGCATGATAAAATCGGCCATCAACTTAAACACAAATTTCATTTAAACTTTGCGTGCATTCTGCGTAATATTTTATAGTGTCCCTGCAAACAGCACAATTTCGTTAGACTTCCATGCTAACATGTCCTCTAAGATTGCTTGCGAACACTTCGTATGTGTTGTTTTTTTAAGAACCTCATCTAGTAGTCAGTCTTCAATTCTACGTAGCGTAGCCGTTGTGGCGGAGGCGCCGGGGAACTTATTTCGCAGGACTACGTGGCTGGTTTTACCAAATCTTCTGGTCTTATTTGCGCAGCGGCAGAAAGAAAATCGCGCGACTTGCAACTTTTCAGCATATATTACGCGGCTATAGCCGAGTTCTAACATCTTTATATGCGTACGTAACTCGTGTGTAACTCATGCTACGCGCACCGCAAAGACGTGGGCGAAAACAAGCTATAACATTCTTTTTGTTTCGGCTTTGGCGTAATTCGTGCGGATGCATACTTTGTTTACGATGCTTTGATCACCGTCAGTTTGCTGGAGTCCTGAAACAAAGTCATCAATCTACCAATTCCTCATAAAGATATAATTGAAAAAAATCAATATAGAACTCTAAACACACTTATCAGCACCTACGAACATAAATGTCTTAAA
This sequence comes from Weissflogia rhopalogaster, assembly GCA_019419845.2. Lineage (NCBI taxonomy): Eukaryota > Metazoa > Arthropoda > Insecta > Coleoptera > Staphylinidae > Weissflogia > Weissflogia rhopalogaster. The sequence continues at coordinate 47,238 of WSZQ02088872.1, read as the reverse complement.
GTGTGAGATTAGTTTTTTTTGTTATACTGTTAGGTAGGTAACCTAACAGTTCTCTATGCAAAACAATTCCCTATGCTTTATATAACAATTTTCTATGCTATTGTTCGATTAAAACTTTGAAAAATTTGTTTTTAAAATTTATATGTTCTTTATATTACACAATTTTCAATTGAATTAGGGTATTTAAAAAAATATGGAAATAAAAATAGAAATATAGCAGTAGCGTGAGAGCGGGTATTTGCATTTCTTTAGTGTTTTAATTAAACTTGTGCTCACTCGTCTCTTTCACGACGCAACATTCTCTAATTAAAATTAAAAGCCTGATAATTCGCGTTGGAAAAACTTTTAAAAGTCCCATTTATAAGAAGAAAAGGTTGCCTTTGTCGAGGCGCACGTGCCGAGCTCGATCCGAGCTGGGAAGCATTGAAAAATGTATTGATATCATTCATAGATTAATTAATTAAACCTTATCGGTCGACGTCGTGGCATAAAGGGCGGATATTCGCCAACGGCGACTTTAATTAAGTGTAAAACGTGAAAAATTATTGTTTGTTGCCTTTCACTTACTCGCGATCACTGTTTGCTTTCCCCATAAAGTACCATTAAGAAAATAGTCAGAAACGTTCAGAGGATTTAAATTCTATTTTTTAATGCAGACTATGCTATAACGTGCAACATATAAGTAATAATTAATCGAACGAAATTGTCTGATTTTTACGTTTTTATCACCCTTTATAAATGGTTAATCAAAAAAATCACAGTTTAAAATGAGATGATAGAGTAAATCAAATAACATGGAATGCGCTCGACAAGCGAATATTTCTGAAAGGCAATCCGCTGCCCCCAGCGCGCAGCGTCACTCGATACATCATCAATGGAACGCTGCTATCCGGGGGCTGTATACGCGGGGTGCTGATGATACAATACAGATATCATGGACGTCTCAGCAAAACACGCTTCGACTGCGAAACGTTCGGAATCGTTCAATACAACCACCAACTGCAATCTCCAGCAGCCCCCAACCCGCATGTATCTCTATCTCGACCGCAAGGCTCCGATCGAGGCAGGCAAGTATTTCGACGGTGCACAACAAACACGTCGACGACAAGGCAGCCGCCCCAGACATAAGCTCCCAGCATCCGTCTATATCTCCACACATCTCGTGGTTTAGTGCTGCGGCGCCGGCCCCGCTCTCAATTTAGCTGAATCCCATCGCAATCAACAGATGACACCACGTCTGCGTCGAGGGAATTATGAAACATCTTTTTATTAATCGATTTTGTTGTTGAACATTGTTAAACGTGCTTGTTTCTACTCGTTCATCCACACTTCATAACAACGAAACAGACACAATTTGTTTACACAAGTATCTAAAAATCTAAACACAAATATTTATGTTTACAAGTATAGTACATCTATTTACATAAATTTTAAAAATAATATTATTAAGAAAATGTTTCGTATTCGAAAATGTCTTTAATAATGAAATGGTTATTAAACGTCAAAGAAACTAATTTAATAAAAAGTTGTAGTTGAAACGAGTCAAAATACGAAGCGATAATTTCGTTTCGTTGTGTTTGCCTGTAGGCAGGCAATCCTTTCGACAGGAAATTTATAATCGCCAAGCGCATGACTGCGCTATAATCGCGTCTTTAAAATATTTAGCGAGGAGCCCGGAGAACCGAAAACAAGACATATATACGGAAGGTAAAAGGAAATTGTAAATTGTAAACACGCCGTTTGTGCATGCGCTTTTCGTTTTCGCGCAAAAGCGCGATGGTGGCGGCGCCAGGCCGAGTTATATTTTCTTAGGCCGGTTGTATATCATTTGCCCTCTTGAATTTCATGCGCACCACTTAATAATTTACACCGGCGCTGTGCAAACGAGCACTTGGCATAAAGTGGAGATTACGTAATGGCAGCTAGAATAAAGGAAGCTTTATAAATATTTGTTTATAATCTACAATTACTGTTATGACTACATGTAGACAGATTCCTTTATGGTATAATATCGTCTAAACATGATTATATGCTACAATTATATTTTAGATGCATTTTTTAAGTATATGAGGGAATAACCAATGATTATGTTATCACGAATAAAGGGAAATCTCGCAGCGGGTACAATTTGTTAAAAGAGTGTGCCAATTAAAAAAGTTCAACAAAGATAATAGGAGAATGAATGAAAATAAACGCAGTATGTATAAAATAAAGACATTAAAATATTGGACAGTACTTCATCTTATCTTATTACTCCTTAAGTAATTTTCAAATAAAAGCATACCGACACCACCTATCAAAAGCAAACGTAATTGCTAGTCAATTTAGGCAACGATAAAGCGATCCGTTTTGCAATGCGAAGGTGCACTTAGTCTAGAATAAAATTAAAGCACTAACCGTATAACAATGTTGAGACGATTGTAAAAGAACGTCACGGATGTGGAAGCTAGGATCGGCAAGTATGAAAAATTCAGGTAGCAGTCTGTGATATGCGCGTAATAACACTGGCGGAAAAGCTCGGAGAGCGGATGGATGCCTTATTGAAATCGTCGGTCGTGATTATAATATTCATAAGATTTTTCCCAGAGCATACGCGCCACAGCATCCGCGAGTATGCGTACGTATTCGTGAGCACTCAGAGTGATTCTTACCCGATCGTTTGCCTTTGTGCGCTGATGAAAACTCACTGCCGCACCAATTCCACGTAATTTTCCGCCGCCACTCACAATTTTCCCTGCACCCCTCCGCCGAAGAGTTTCACATAAAAATGCCAGCCATATTTATCGCCGGCAAAACGCAAAAAATTAAATGAATACCGTGGATGCAAATAAGTGCTCTCATTCGTTCATTCAACCATTAAGTGCGTCATGCATTGTCATCAAGTGTCGGTGCAGCCGAGAGTTTGAAGTTCTCAGGGGGGGGGGCGATGCATTCACTGGTAACCGGAGGCTGAGTCATGTTAATTGAATAACTTGTAATGGCAGTCTAAGAGCATCTCACCACGACGTTGCGGGGGGCCAAGTGATGAGGACTTTTCTAGTGCCTCTCACCCTATATCGCGTTCGATCACCTAGTCGCTGCACTATCGCTCTGAGAGTTGCTGTTTAGCGCCGCTGTCCCTCTAGTGGGGTGCGGAGGGAGCGGGAGGAAAAACGAGGCCAGCAGCATTGGCTTGGGAGAGGTGGTGGCCCACCTCAGCCTCGGGGGAGACATTCCTTTTTTTTTCTTTCCACTGGGTTCGGCCTGGGGTGAAATGATAATGTTTGACTGTCGATGTTCGCGATGCACGTCACGTGCCGCCGTCATGCCGGGGGGCGACACTTGAGGATGCCTCAATTTGTCCGCGATGCCAATTCGTCCTGCTGATATCCCACCGAAATGTTGGGGGTTCACTTGGTAAGGTGAGTGCTGCACATGACCGCATTTTTGTGTAGGTGCGTCAGTATATGTATAGGATGGTGTATGAGTGTGAAAATTGAATACCTGCTACCTTCCCAGCGCTGCCAAATAGAAGGATTTTATTGGGCATTCTCGGTGCCCATTCGACCATTTGCTGTGTGCTTTCGGAATTAATTTGCGTTTGAAAGGTGCCCTGCTGGCAGTGAATAGTTTCAACTAATGGACTATTTTCTGTTGCTCGAATGGACAACACGTTACGAATTATTCTATTTTAAGGCAGTATATCACTCGAATTCGTTTGAAAATTAAAACTTAATAATGCCATTTGAACAATTGATTGAAAGGGAGATTTGAACTGATAACCTCTGAATATCACGTGCTTTCAATTCAATTTGTTATTAATGGATACTTTTCCGCAGAATTTAATAATTCCCAACTTTTTGAGTTCCGAACTATCAAATTCCAAGGAGTTATTTTTGCCTATCAACCGAATTAGAGCCAAGAATTAGATTTTAATAAGTTTAAAATATCAAATTGAACCTGTGTAGGTCCAGTAAATTAAGCGTCACTTGTGTGCCCTCTTCCTGGCTTCTCTCTATGCCGCGCTTTTGCTTTTATCTCATTTCGAGACCACCCCGAGGATGAAGCTGTAGCAAACGCGTCTCCAATTGTATTAGTATCTCGTCCTTATCATCTTCTCGTCGCAGTGAGCGCGCGGCGTGTGCATAACCAGCGATGAGGGTATTTGAATTGTCGCACACGTACAATTCGGATGAATAGCGAACAGGGCAAGAAGCAGCAATGGCGCCGGGGAGAGATGCGTGGAAGAGTAATCCGGCCGGGTTACAAAGTCATTCAACTTTTTAGTGCCGGGCCAGTTGGCAGAGTTCGGTATGATTACGTGGAGGCCAAGCCGTCCCTCGCCCACTTTCCCCGGCACCGCCTACAACCACCTCAACCACCACCTCACCGTCACCACCACTACCACCAGCGCTATAATCTCAAACACTACTCATCCCCCATCTCACCCTACAGAAGAGTGGTGGTGTTGCTAGATGGAGGTGGCATGGGGGGCGGCCTGGTGGCTGAGATTAGAGCCACCCCCGATCTGCTCTGCTCGCAGCGTCTCGACATACGTTACTTCCTCGTATTATTATATGATAGAGATATATTACGTTCGCATGTTTTTAAAGGGGGGGCCCACCCGCCGTGTTTCTAAGGTAATTTCGTTAAAGTATTCGAATTTATGAGTGCCGCTGCTTTCACACAGTTTTTTCAGTGAAGAGCGGAAGCAATATGACTCAAAGTAGCTACTACAAGGCGAAAGCCCTCTTATCCCGATGCTTATTTGCTCTTTTTGTCTGTTCGGTTGAGGTGCACGCTACCTCACCAAAATATTTATAAATCCCGGTATGTCTTGCAATGAAAACACAAAATATTACATTCCTTATTAAGCAGCACGTAAAGCTTTTGCGTGTTTTGACTGCGTCATCTTTAATATGCCAGAATTATTTAGGTCTTTAATTTCCACAAAAACAAAGCAATATGAAATAATGTTTTCAAAAAAGCGAGCCAAAAATTGTCACAATCAATCATGAAATTTTTGTTGACTTGTCGATTGCAGGGGTCAAATTGGAATCAATATTTGATTATAATTTAATTTCGCATTTTATTGCTCCCGGGTTTATTCACCGGGCATCCATGCCAAAGCACAATAGGGGAAACTTAAAAATTATGGAAATGTAATGTCTGTAAATGACTTTAATGTAACTTAGGAAGTAATAAATCTCAATGCAATCTCGAACAATGATTTGATAATAAATCGATGTTTTAAAAGACCCAAGTGAAATGAATTTTTATCGTATTTTATTGAACTATAAAATAAATCGAATCCTCTTTTAATAATATAGGTCTTCTTCATGCGACTATAAAACGTCGTTTGAGCTAGTAGATAGGTTGGAATTTAAGTGGAAGAAGAGCGAATTAATCTAGGCGTGCTTAATCTGTGCAAGTGCAAGCGAGTTATCGGAAGTTAAAGACTCTTGTGCATTTCCTTTTCGCTTAACGTGGTACGAATTTGTGCATCGGAGGGCGGTGGTGGCGTGTTCGTTAACTTGGGCTGTTGCCGCCAGCTTACGACACGTAGCATGCAAAGATAACGAACGTAAATTCATCGGCGTCAAAGTTTCCGATCGCTCTCCCAAAGTCGTCGTCGACGGCGGGGAGGGCGCTGAAGGTGGCGGCGTCATCGGGAAACTTGCTGGAGGAGACAAAAAACGCCAATCCCAAGACGATGTCGGCGCGCTTGGAAATGCAAACGGTGCGGGTAAACGCCATCGCCGCGGGTAATGCGCGAGCCAAAAACTTGTACACCTATATTATTGAAGCGTTTCTTGCATCGTTGAACCCGAGAAGCGCGAATATTTGTTCGAAAGCGCCCGTGCGCCCACTGAGAGTTACAAACTATTTCTTACTGCAGCATTGGTGGAGGCGCCGGGAGTTGTGTGATGCTATGGCACCTCTACCAGTGACATTATGGCTCGACGAATTTTAGAGTTTTCGAGTTAGTCATTTTAAACATTATTATTGCTTTAGTTTACGAACAGCAGTTCGTTTTAGTTTCAATTAAAAAAAAAATAGTGAATCGTTCTCATGTTATTTTCTTCGAATTGTGTAATATAGTTTGACTTTTAGTCAACTTTT